>OVAX01001411.1:0-38081 GCA_900406405.1 Lepidium africanum | reverse complement strand
TCTCTTGATCAATTTCCTATCCATTAGCCTAGTGCTTGCTTATCTTTTGTTCTTGTTTAGGTTGTTAGTCTTTATTGTGCTTTTGTGTTTGTTCTTGTTTCTTGCTTGATTTGGTGTGCTTTGCTTTATTGTTAGTATTCTTTACTTCCAAATCACCTCACCTATTACTATAGCTTAGATCAAAGTTCTCATAATCCTATTGTTGCCAATTCTAGATTCTCTTGGGTTCGAACCTCAAATGCTAGCAATGACATGTTGTGAAACGTTTGTTGATTTATAAATGTAATTGTTGTTTGCCTCCAAAAACGCTTGCATCATCGTGAAGCACTCCAAAAACTTTTGTTTTTAAGCATGCATGATTTGGTCCAAGCAACCCACAAAGAACCTGCATAGAAATTAGCATCTTAACCAGTATGAGATTAAGAGTTTCTGACCAGATTGTAAAGTCCCTTAGACCCAAGCCTCCTACTTGCTTGGGTCTTTCCATGCAACTTTAGTTGCTGCTCTTGAGGTTATACTCCCAGACTAAAAGAATTTATACATAGGCGTTGGATCTGTTTGAGGCAAGCTTTAGGGATTGGAAAAGCCGACGACCAGAATTAATCATGTTGTAAATCACAGCAGAAATCAGTTGTGCACATCCTGCACAAGAGAGAACTTTGCAGCTCTAGTTAGATAGCTTTGCAGCTACCATATCAATCAAGGGTGAGTAGTCAGCCTTCCTTAGCTTCCTGTGAAGTAAAGGCAGCCACAAATACCTAACTGAAAGCTCTCCCATTAGGAACACAAGCTGTCCAATTTTTGTTAAATTATCCGCAGTAATATGATATGCCCTAGAAAGCCTTTGTTTGAAAGAGAAGGTTTCTACAACAACTGTCTAAGTCAATTGAATCTGAGCAGTTGATTAATTCATCAGATGAAGCATGACTTGGATGATTGAACGGTGTAGATTGAAATTGTATTTTTACTCTTTTAGAAAGCTAATTCATATATGTACATAGTTTCTTGTTTTTAGAAAGGGATCATTAGGCTATTGTGATTTGTACAAACATTCTTTTAGAGAGATTCTTTAATCAATACAAATAGATTTTTCACTTTGTATGCGTATTTTCTTACCAATTGGTGCGATATTGAGCTGACTTCAATGCCTGTGATGACAAGATCTTCTGATACTTCTTCCTCGCCGGATTTAGAAGCCCGTTTTGGGGTTATTGACACAAGATTCGCCGGAATGGAAGAACACTTGGGGTAAGTCGATATTGAGTTGCAAGATTCGAAGAAATTGGCCGAGGATCGCCATAATTCGCTGAGCAATCAATTGAATATTGTTCTTCAGCTTATGGGTTCTTTTGGGTCTGTGCTAAAATCACCGGAATTGCCTTCCATAATCACCGATGTTTTAATTCAATCCCTGAGTCATAGTCTCGAGCTCCTCTACCTCTTTCACCGGTTATTCCTCATAATCTTGAAGAAGTTGCAACTTCCGGTTTGGCTGCAGCAATGTCAAATCATGAAACATTATTAAAGAAAATAGATTTGCCTATCTTTGACGGCAACGATGCTCACACTTGGTTGACTTTGGTCGAACGATTCTTTTTCCTGGGTAAATGCTCAATTGCTGAGAGATTTGAGCTGATTACTTTGGGTTTGTTTAGCAAGATACTTAGTTGGTTTGATTGGGAAATGAGTAGAGCTCCATTTACGGATTGGGATGATTTCAGGGCAAAGTTCTTATTACATTTTGGCCGCAGCAGAAATGTTCTTCCTATTGATCGATTGCACAATTTGGTCCAACATGATTCCATAGAAGAATATGTGGAGGAATTTCAACGCTTGTCTGCTCCTATGTCAGATTTATCAGAGAAACATCAAATAGCTATCTTCAAGAAAGGTTTGAAACCTGAACTTCAGACTATTTTACATTTACTCAAGCCTCCGACCTTACCGGAGATGATAAGTGTTCTTCTGGATATGGCTCCTGATGTAATGGCCCAAATTATTAGTGATGCTTTGAGTTCTAGTCCACAACATACTTCTTCTTCGGTCTCAAACTAGTTTAGAACCAAAATTATTTCTTCAAGTCCTAGTGCTTAGAAGAATAGGAATCACTCAGCGATTTCAACGTCAGATTCAGCTACTTCTCATGCTCCTTCTGTGAATTCGTCTAAACAAAAAGGACGTCGTAATCTCTCTTCTGCTGAGTATGAAGAACGACAGAAGAACAAGCTTTGTTTTCACTGTGATGCTTCATGGATGCCTGGTCATAAATGTCCAAAAGCTGAGTTGCTGGTAATGTTTATGCTTCATGACTGTGAAATTTTACTTGAGGATAGTGTTGGTAGTGACTCTCTTTGGTGATCCATCATTACATGAAGCATATAGACCATTCACTCCTTCTGCGCCTTCTTCGACTAGGTTATACCGGAGGATAGCTTGCTGTCCAATTCTGTATTGTCTGAGACTGAGACCACTCGTTTACCTAAGATCTTGCAGTCCTTCTTATTGAAATTTGCTAGTGTCTTCATGGAACCACAGGGCCTTCCTCCTCTTCGTGGTAGAGAACATGCTATTAATCTTGTTCCGGGAAAAACAACGGTCAGGTTTGTACTCATATTTTTTGATGACATTTTGGTTTATAGTCCTTCTTTGGACCAACATATGCAACATCTTGCACAAGTGTTTCATGTCATGAAGGAGCATCAGTTATATGCAAATCAGAAGAAATGTACATTTCTTAAGGACATAATTGAGTATATAGGTCACATTATCACTGTTGAGGGCATCTCGACTGACCCTAGTAAGAATGAGGCGATGGTTAACTGGCCTACCCCAAGGAATATATGAGCTATGTGTGGCTTCTTGGGACTTACTGGGTATTACAGGCGCTTTGTGCGACAGTTCCGTCTCATAGCTAAGCCTTTGACGTCTTTGTTGAAGCAGGATAAGTTTGTCTGCTGAGGCTCCACTAGCCTTTGATTGCTTGAAGAAAGAAATGTTGGAAGCTCTAGTGTTGGCGTTGCCAGATTTTTCAATGTAGAATCGGATGCCTCAAGCTCGGGTTTGGGCGCTGTGTTAATGCAGGGTAACAACACTCTTGCTTATTTTAGTCATGCTTTGACAGATCGAGAACAACATAAGCCAATGTATGAGCGTGAGCTTATGGCCATAGTCCTTGCTGTTTTGAAATGGAAACATTACTTGTTTGGGCGTCGGTTTATTGTTCGTACAAACCAAAAAAGTCTTAAATTTCTGCTTGATCAAAGGGACATCTCTATGAACTATCGGCATTGGATAACTAAACTCTTGGTGTATGATTTTTCTATTGAATATAAACCAGGTATAGAGAATAAGGCAGCGGATGTTCTGTCAAGATGCATGCTTCCCGGTGACTCTATGAGTTTTGTGTCATTATTGGCCATTACACTTCCTCAATCTTTAGAGCTACAAAAATAACACTAGGAGATTGAGTCTAGCTCTGAGATAAAGCAGTTGATTTCACATGTGCAAGCAGGCAAATTACCAGCAACTTCTTATATTGAGGATTGCATCTATTCTATAAACGTCGGTTAAATCTTCCTCAGGATTCTGTTTTCATTCCCCTGTTATTATCTGAGTTTCACAGGTCAGTTATGGGTGGTCACACTGGCATTTTGAGGACATTGAAGCGTGTACAAACACAGTTCCATTGGTGTGGTATAAAGCTCAGGGTTGAGAAGTTCATTGCGGAATGTACTGTGTGCCAGACACATAAATACAACACTTTGAATCCAGCAGGTTTACTGCAGCCTTTACTGGCGGCGAAATTCTCTAAAGAGATAATATGTCTTTATGGCGTGCCTGAGTCAATTGTAAGTGACAGAGATAAGACGTTCCAGAGCTCTTTTTGGACTGAATTTCATAGACTCATAAAGACCAAGCTTTGTTTCTCTTCTGCTTATCACCCAGAATCTGATGGTCAATCCGAAGTATTGAACAGGATGCTTGATACATATATTTGGTGTTTCACATCTGCTCACCCGAGGAAATGGTCTTCTTTCTTGCATTGGGATGAATATTGGTATAATACAACTTATCACACTGCTTTGCGCACAACTCCTTTTAAGGTAGTGTATGGCCGAGATCCTCCTTTACTTTTGCCTTATAAGCAAGATACTACATCGAATTATAATTTGGAACAGATTCTGCTAGAGCGTGATTTAATGTTGTAGGAAATTAAGCAGTACCTGCAGCATGCACAAGATGTAATGAAAAATGCTGCTGATAAGCATATGCGAGATGTTGAGTTTAGGGTGGGTGAATCAGTGTTTCTTAAGCTTAGAACATATAGGCAACAATCTGTGACTAAAAGGGTGTGTCAAAAGCTCTCAGCCCAATATTATGGTCCCTTTGAGGTTGCAGAATGGATTGGTAAGGTAGCATACAGGTTGTTGTTGCTTCCTTCCTAACACATTCATCCTCTCTTCTACGTCTCACTCTTGAAACCTATGTTGGGACGCAACCATAAGGTAAATCCTTTACCTAACTCCCTTAATGCTATAGCTGAGTTTGTTGTCACTCCTTATGACATTAAGGACACATGATACAATGCTATGGGCAAGCTGAAGGTTTAGGCTCAATGGGAAGGCCTACCGGATCATGAGAACAACTGGTTAGAGATACAAGATTTAGTTCGGCAATTTCCATCTTTCACGCTTGAGGACAAGCTTGTCCGAAATGCCCGAGTGGTTGATATGCTCTGGAAAGCCTTTGTTCGAAAGAGAAGGTTTCAATAGCAGCTGTCTAAGTCGATTGAATCAGAGCCATTGATTAATTCATCAGATGAAGCATGACTTGGATGATTGAACGGTGTAGATTGAAATTGTATTTTTACTCTTTTAGAAAGCTAATTCATATATGTATAGGGTTTCGTGTTTTTAGAAAGGGGTTATCAGGCTATTGTGATTTGTATAAACATTCTTTTGGAGAGATTCTTTAATCAATACAAATAGATTCTTCACTTTGTATGCGTATTTTCATACCATAATACTCGCAAAAAAAGAGAGTAGATTTGTATTGTTCTTTCGAAGACCAGAGATCTCTTTAAACCGATCTAGAATACTCGAAATCTACTGAAGAGAGGATTCCGATCCATTGGAGAAAATCATTAAATCATTAGCGAAAGCTAGATGTGTTACCCGAGGATTACAGCCTAACGGGTGGAAACCAATTGAACCTGAAGCAAACTTTGAGGAAAGCATGCTCGAGAGGAACTCCACTGTTAACACAAACAAGGATGGTGAAAGCGAATCTCCCTGCCTCAAGCCTTGGGTACCCTAGAAGAAACCACAAAGCTCACCATTTGCATTGATAGAGAATGAGGTTGTTGAGATACATTGCTGGATCCAGTTAAGCATTTTGTGAGGAAAGTTTCAAACCCTTAGAAGAGTGTTGATGAATTCCATGTTTACACTATCAAAACCTTGCGGAGATCGACTTTGAGCATGCTCCTAGGAAAGATGTTTGATTTTCCAAAACCTTAGCACAATTCAGGAGCTAGAAGCACATTCTTAACAAGTAATCTTCCTTGGACGAAAGTAGATTGGGTATTCGAAATGATAGAAAGACGCATGCTTTGTACCCGCCTAGCAATAATCTTGGAGATCACCTTGTAGAGTACGTTATAGCAAGAAATAAGGTCAAACTCTCCTACTTTATCCGCTCCTCTCATGGGAATTAGGGAGATTGATGTGTTGTTCCATTATCTAAGGACTGTTCATGAGATGAAGAACTCCTTAACAGCGGCTGTGAGGTCAGAGCCTATAACATCCCAAGCTGCCTTAAAGAACTTGCCCATGTACCCATCTGGCCCTTGCGTTTTTTTCTAGGTATAGCGAAGAACTCATTCCGAATTCCCAAGTTTGTGATATCTTGTATAAGGATATTCCTCTGGATTTCAGAACAACAGAACATGGTGTGCTCTGCAATAAACTCCTTGTAAACCTGTTTGAGAGGGGTGGTAGGCTTCCCTAATAGGTTTTGAAAGTAGTCAACACACAACTGTTGGATACCCTGAATATTTTTAACTCTTATATCGTCCTGACTCTTGAGGTAATGTATCTGGTTACTAGCTTTCCTCGAGGTGATGACCATGTTGAAATAAGCAGTATTAAGATCACCACATTTTAACCAGTTTACTCAAGATTTCAGATAGAGAAATTTTTCTTCTGTTCTAGCGAGTTCAATCCATTTTTGGTAGGCCCTTTTCTCTGCAGCAGCAGCATATGGAGACGATGAACTGAGGAGAGCTCGTTGAGCTAATTGGAGACTTGTAAGAGCCTCCTTGGATCGCTTTTCCAGATTAAAATAGTATTTCTTGTTCAACAATTCAGGACATTCTTCAACGCCTTAAGCTTCTTAGATAGTCTAAACTAAGTGGTTCCATTTACCCATGAGCGGTGCCAATGTTCAAGAACACAAGGAATAAACTCAGCGTGATGAATCAAGAAGTTAGAGAGCATATATATACCTCTTATGTTCGATTCTCTGAACATGTTATCAAGCATTGAAGAGTGATCTGAGCATCCAGGGTCCTCAAAACAAGCATAAGAGAGCGAGAATGTTAGTCACCATTCATCGTTGATAATGACCCTATCAATCTTTTTAGCAACAGGATTATTCTCCCTCTTGTTTCACCAAGTAAATGAATTGTAGAGAAGCATATAATAGACAATCTCTAAACTACTCTATACCCCTTGAGACGGCAGTATCTCCACAAAAGTGGTCACCCAGGTTTAATGACTAGTTGAAATCTCCGAGGAGCAACCAAGGCTTAGTGCTTATAGAGTTATCTCTCGTTAATAGGCAGATTTTGTTCCACAAGAACTGTCTCTCATATTTGCAGTTATGTGTGTAAACGACTGTAACTTTGAAAGCTTACTCAACGTGAGGTAGCTTGACAATACAAGTCATGGCCTAACTGGACTTGGAGTGAATCACGACTTGAACTGACGGTTTCCAAACAAACCATATCCTCCCAAGCAAAACAATTTCATAATTATTGGCAAAGTTCCACCCCTAGAACCTTTTGTTAACTATCCGAAGAGCCTTATTGATCTGCCGTAGCCATGTCTTAACATATTTCCTCTTTACATGTTGGTAAAACCCCTGATATTCCAACAAAAGAACTCAACCATTAAGATTTACGATTAGATTTGTATTTGTATTTGGGGGTTTTCCCCAAGTTTCCATTTCTCTTGTTTCCGCTGTTTCTTGGACAGAAATTTAGTAAACCCATTGATATCATCTATGAACCCGAATAGTCACGCAAAACACCACAAGCCGATGCTAGACCAGGATTTCCTCTAGAAGCACCATCAGTGTTGACTTTGCACCATCCCCTATCTGGTGGCTCCCATCGAATCAAACGCGGCACCTTTTGTGTTCTTGGCACACCCAGATCAGCCACATCATTCACACGGTGAATTTCAGATGATTTGTCGCAGAGGAACTGTACACGATCTCTACATTGTCCCAAACTGCCAAAGACATTCATACAACTCCATTTACAACTCCACCACACAGTCACAACAAAATGAATCGCCCAAAGACAACCCTCATATAAAGTATTGTCACCAAGATTATGAAAAATCCACTCAAGGATCGACATATTAAAGAAAGTGGTCCATTTACCTAATGGTATAATCCTTTGCCAAACACCAACCATTGCTGGGCAATCTCTCAAAACATGGATAATATAATCCTCATCCCCCCGACACACTTGACACATCTCCGAGTCACACATATGTCTCTTATGTCGTTCAGCAGTTGTAAGAAGAATTTGGCGCACTCCCATCCAGAGAAATAGACGAATACATTATGGGACCTTAATCTGCCACACACGATGATACAAAGCACTCATATTTTGGGAAGTTATATTATCCCGTGAGATAGAGTCATAGGCGGATGTAACAGTAAAATCACCATTCGATGTAAAACGCCAAGAAAAACGATCTCTGATCCCGGTAACCTCGTCCACTACATATGCTGCAAGTCACAACCTCATGTTCTCTGGAAGTAAAGGATCTAAATAGATCGCGTTTCCAACCCACACCAAACTGCGTGAAATCACATACACAAAGAAGCTCACTGCCATCCCCTAAATCCGATGTTGCTAGGTCTCGAAGAGGTCTGTCTAAAAGCCATAAACCATCCCAAAAATTGAGTTTCTCTACCATCTCCAATAACCCACCTGAGCCCTAAGAGAACCACTTCCCATACACCGATGAGAATACTACAAAAAATCACTGAGGAGCCAGACAAGCTATTCGACAAAGCATGATCCAGAAAAGATTGAAGTACATAGAACGTACAACTGATGCCCATAAACTTCGACTATTATTAATAAGTCTCCAACCCAACTTACCAAGTAGAGCCTTGTTCATATCCAAAGACGATCGTATTCCCAAACCCCCATCAGCCTTCTTTCGACACATTTTTTTCCAATTTAAGAGATGTACCCACCGGTTATCATTGGTGTCACCCCATAATAAAGAATGAGATATGCGGTCTAGAGCATTGAGAGTCGATGCAGGAAGCATATTCGTGCTTATAGTATGCACTGGAATCGATGACAAAATTGACTTAGTGAGCGTTAACCTACCAGCCATGCTTATTGTGTGGCTCATGCATCCTGCTAACTTAGACGACACACGTTCGAGAATTGATTTGAAAGTGTCTTTATTAATTTTTTTTTGTAAAAGTGGTATCCCAAGATACTTCCCCAACTCTCTAGTGGACGAAATCCCACTTGCCAGACTAATGTCACGTTCCAATTCAGGAGCCACATTCTTTGAGAAGTAAATCTTTGATTTCTCTAGGCTAATCTTCTGACTTGAGGCATCACAAAAAGTGTCCAGAACATCTCTTATGGTCCGGACTTGTGCACCATAAGCTTCCGCAAATAAAATTAGATCATCGGCAAAGCAAATGTGAGACAGATGCGGCCCACCACGAGACAAAACTATTGGTTTCCAACGACCACTCCCCACTGCTTTTTCAATCAGATGGCACAATCTCTCCATGCATAACACAAATAGATAAGGTGATAGAGGATCCCCCTGCCGCAAACCTCTCAAGAAAGGGAAAGCTTCTGTCACTTCACCGTTCCAAAATAATTGCATACTCGGATTACATACTGTCTGCATAATCCATTGTCTCCAATTCGTCGGCAAACTACTGCCTGAATTGTATCTTCTAGAAAATCCCACTGGATTCAATCATACACTTTCTCCAAATCCAACTTAAGGAGGATCCAGCCCTTTCGACCTTGCTTACGTGACATATAGTGGACGACCTCTTGGACTACAACCACGTTGTCAATACTTGGTCGTCCCGGGATGAAACTAGACTATGCAGGACCAATGATCTTTGGCATAATCGTTTTCAAACGTAGCCCCATCATTTTAGTAACAATTTTGAATAAAACATTACATAATCTGATGGGACGAAATTGGGTAATCAATTCTGGTTTGTCAACTTTCAGGATAAGCACTACCAAAGCATTATTAGCTCCACTTGGTAATACACTCGTTCTGAAAAAATTCAGTACGAAGGAAATAACCGATGAACCCACTACATCCCAACACTCCTGATAAAACACCGGTTGATACCTATCTGGTCTAGGTGCTTTAAATTTCCCCATGCAACAGACTGCTCTTTCAATTTCCACCGAAGAGAACTGTCGAGCTAACAAAGCCATATCAGAACTTGCTAGAGCCACAAAACCATCTGACAGTAGTGTCACCGAAACTCCAGCCACATCATCCAAAGAGTATAGGGATTTATAGTACTCGATGGCTAACCTTTCAAGATCACAACTCTCCGATATCTAGCTCCCATCAGATTGTTTAAGCATTTCAATCCGATTTCTTCGGCGTCGAATGATTGTAGATGTGTGGAAATAAGTCGTGTTACGATCTCCCTAGAAAATCCATTTCTCCCGTAACTTCTAAAACCATAACATCTCAACCTGTTCCAGAAGCTCATCCATTTGTTTTAATAGCTCGGTTTCTCTACTCAATAAAGTCTTCGAAACCGCCATATAAAGAGAATCTTGCACGTGTTGAATTTCATGAAAAGTCTGTCCTTGCATCTTTTGATATCACCAAACACCTCCCAATTCCATTTCTTAAGAATTCTGTGGAGGTTAGTCAAAGCTCTTGGAGTCGAAACTGAATAGTCCCACGAGACTTTCATCAACTCCTTGAAACCATTATGAGACAACCATGCAGCTTCAAATCTGAATGGCCTCCTTCTCAAATTTCTTGAAATCTCCGGACAAAGCTGAAGATAAAGAGGGGCGTGATTCGAGGCTAAGAAAGGAAAATGGGTAACTGAAGCATCTTGCCAAGCAAGCCTAGCCCCAGCATTACACAACACCCTATCCAAACGTTTCACAATACTCGTCGACACCGAGTTCCCCTTTGCAATGTAAAAGGACCACCTTTAAATCCCATGTCAATAAGCAAAGACTCGTTAATCCAACGACCAAATTCCAATGAATCACCAGACAATTGACCATTACCCCCACTCATTTTAGAATCGTATTAAAGTCCTCTCCTATAATCAAGGGCTCGGACACTGTGAGAATAAGATCTCGCAAAGAGTTCCACAGCGTGCTACGTCTAGATACCGAAGGAGCTGCATATACTACAATGACATGAAAAACCTCCATATTGTCAACCACACAAACATGAATAAACTGTTCTGATGACTGTTCCACTGTGACCGTTCCTAAACCATCACACCAAAGCAGCCAGATCGCACCACTTTGTCCCACTACATCCACTCGGAAAGAATGTGCAAAGCCCAAGCCTCGGCAAATACGGCTTGCATTGTCACCACCAGCATGACTTTCAAAAATAGCTAGAAAATCTGTAGGATATTTCTTTAACATGTACCAAATATATCTTCGGAAATTAGGTTTATTTGCCTCCCGGACAATTCCAAAAAATAGCATTCATCATCAACCAACTAGATGAAGAAAAAAGAACTACCGGGGTGAAACATCACCCTTGCATGGGCACCTCCGCTTCTTTCTTAGCAAGCGTTGATACACCACCACTAAATGCATCTGGAGTAGCATTCTCTAAAACAGCAACACCATTGGTAACTAGAGTATTAACCACCATACCATCACCAGTACCCTCGTGCTTCTCTGATGGCAACATAATGTTAATCTCCAATGTAGCATCGCGGACCCGGCCAATAACCTCATCCGCTAGGCGTGATTTTTGACTACTCCCCACCAGTCCAACATCGGACTACACTGGACCAAAAGCAATTCCACGTGTAGGTTTACTTTGTTTAAACACCTTCTTCATTGGACCTGTTCGCACAGCAGCCTTACATGGTATATCGTGTTTATCCTTCACAACTGGTCGAACATTCTCTACATGTGCCTCTACAAACTCAAGTTGATTATCACGCACTTCCTTTCGAACCTTCTCCTCATGCACCTCCAAAGGTGCAACCCCCAAATTATACTCACCCTTAGGTGGAAAAGCAAAGAGTACGTTCTCTTTATTCTCAACCTCAGAAAGACTGATCGTACCCAATTCACCAGCAACCTCATCCGCATCCAAATTTGCAAAACGATTGGAAGTAGCAACTATTCCATGTTCTGAACATTCGAGATATCCGTAAGTGCACGTCCGGATTTAACACGCGACTTGTTTCCTATGGTTACAAACTCTGAATCCACACCCGATTTGCCTTTATTACGAGAGCTAGCACCATTATGACTTTGCGCCACCAAACTACCACCATTCACATTAGCTTCGCGATTCAACGCAGGAGACGTAAGCGCACCCTTATGTTGTGGGGATGGAGCTACTGCCAATGACATAACAGCAACCTTCTTCGCATTACCATTAACTTCCCAAACTCCAGTAGGTAAAGCACCAGTACTAACATTCGGTAAAGACTTCGCCATCTCACCAGCTACAGTCGAAGAACCTGATGCAACTTCCCGAGTCACTATCTTACGAGGTGTCCATAGATTCCACAAAAGGAGCAAATAGAGGTAAGACCTTCATATTCAATAAAATAGCGTTCCCCATTAATCAGAATAGTTCCTTTGAGTGGTTTCGAAAGATCAACTTCGATACAAAGTCTTGCAAAATGAGCTCTCTCAAAGTTTAGTGTATGAAGATCAACCTTCACTGGGTTCCCAATACCACTAGCTATCTTCAGCAAAATAGCCTCATGATAAAAATTAGCCGGAATATCAAGTACTCTCACCCACACAGGAGTGGTCAGAATTTCGTCACATCGAGGGTTAAAATCCGGACACCATGCTTGAACCATGAGATAACCACCAAACACCCTCCAGGGACCTCCAGATAAAGCCTACAAATATTCCTTCTCATCCGCAAAACGAATCATAAAAAAATACCTAGGGAGATCAACCACATTCATCTCTCCCTTAGGTTTCCAAAGTTCCATTAATTTCTTATGCAACGGGAGCAAGGTCACCTTTCGTCCTAAAACTTTCACAAGCATACAGTTCTTCCATAAACGATTCATTGCTTGTAATACCGACTGATCAATAGACACCGCCGCTTCACCCTCCAACCCATTTGGAAAATCCACACGAACCCTATCATCCACAAAACTCCCATCGATCAACTCTTCTGGGCGTAAACGGCCTCCAAAACCCCCAGCACTGACCCTTTCCGCCCACGAAAACCGCTTCACGCTGTCCGGTGGATCTCCCAGAGGCGCTCCTTGATCAACTACATCTACCATATTCGTGTCTTGCACGCCATCATTTGAAACCCTAGTTTCTCCCTTCGTCTTCATCTCAATGAATAATTTGTAATTCCTAAGTTCCTTCTTAATGAATTTAATTTTATTATAAAAAAAAAACTTACCGAAAATGAGACTGCTGCTCCCCTTTTCATTGTCATTTCTTATTTTTGAAGTCTATTCAAAGTTTAACTCTATCTGTTGATCGGTTGGCTTCAGACAAAATAGATGTCTTCGGTTAGATATCCATTGTGATTAATTTAAGCTATATTAAGATTTGGATTTGGAATAACATCAAACCTATCTTCGTCATTTTTATAATATGTTAGTCAAAGTCATAAAGAAAATCAACAAAAAGATATAATTTGTTTACTCTTACGGTCAGATATATGGTGCTGGATTAACGGTATCAAAAGAATTCATATTTACAGTCATGGTTTAGTCATTGACTTGTACCAATAATAGCTGTTTTTCTCTCTGGAAATATTGCAAACTTAATCTTGTTCTTTTCCTTTGTTTTGGTTGTCGATCCCTTTTGTCTGTTCAGTTCAATCTAACATAACTCATTTTAGGTCAGATGATTCTGAGATAACATACCACGGAGATGCAAAAGCAAACGGGTCTGTTGAGCTTACCAATATGGACTACACAGGCCGTGCAGGTTGGATTACTTAAAGTAAGGATATTCCTTTATGAGTTCCGAGTTTGATAAAATAGAGAGAGTGGCTGAAGAATTTTCTGTATATTAGAGGAATCAATGTTACAGTATATATACAAAACCAAAGCAAGAGACTCTCAAACCTAAACTACCTTATTTGACATGATCGATATCCCTATGAATTAGGACTCACATGATATGCTATTTACACAATCTACCGATATTCTCTTAACCACCAATCATACCAGACCGGATTGAATGGCCCGCTAACACACCCCCCTCCCCTCAAGTTGGAGGGTGCGGATTGCAAGTTCCCAACTTGACAACAAAGTTCTCAAACTCACGACGTCCCAACGCCTTCGTACTAACCTTCCTGGCGACAATGATACTGTCTTGTATTGCATCTCGAACTTGATGACAGTCATTCTCAATATGCTTTGTTCGTTCGTGGAAAACTAGAATCGCTGCAATATACAATGCGGCTTGATTATCACAATGTAAGTCAACCGGTGCATCAACATTTATTCCAAGATTAACCAGAACCTTCCGAAAATACTTGATTTCACGAACTGTATGTGTCATACCTCTGTACTCTGCTTCAGCCGATGAGCTTGAAACCACAATCTGTTTTTTCGTTTTCTAAGACACACATGTGTCTCCTAGAGTCACATACTAGCCACTCACCGAACGTCTAGTAACCAGACAACCGGACCAATCTGAATCACACCATCCATGTAGCTTTAAATCATACTTAGATTTTATTACAATCCCTTGACCCGGTGTTCCTTTAAGATAGCGAACAACTCTCAACGCTGCATCCTAATGATCACTTCTTGGCTTTTGCATAAATTGAGACAAAATGTGTATCACATAAGTCAGATCAGGTCTCGTAGCTGACAAGTAAATAAGACAACCTATAAGACGTCTATGATGTTGAAAGTGCAAGTTTATGATGTTGTTCAATGGGAAAAGCAGCCAGTTTTCCTTTCATCAGACCCGTCTCCTTAATGATGTCAAGAGTATACTTCCTCTGATGCAAATATGTGTTATGTACGTCCATTTGATGTAGTTCACAGTTTCTTGCAGCAGCCACACCAAGAAATATTATAACTGTAGACATTCAAATCACCGGTGCAAACGCCTCATCGAAATCTACTCCTTCTTCTTGCTTGTTACCAAGCGCTACCAATCTCGCATTATGTCTTTCAATAGTTCCATCAGCTCGAAAATTGGTTTTGTTTCAGCGGTTATAGACGCCAAGAAACACTGAAACTGTGGTGAAAAAGATGTGCTATCAAGATACTTTGACATAGAGTAATCTTTTTCACATGCCGTCCCTGCATCTTCTATTGTCCCTGATGGTCCATCCACGTTGTTAAGAACATAATCTTTTAGCTTCACATGAACTTGCTTTTGTCTCCTTCCTCGACCAAATTCCTCAACTACTCGTGTCACCTCACTATCAGGATTATCATCTTGAACCACCGATTCCCCAGCAGCTGCGAGTGTATCTCTTTCTGCATCAATGGTTTCAAATTCTTGAATTATCTCGGCTTCATTATTACAATCAAATGCAGGTTCTGCAATTGTCTCTTCATTAGCACCAAGAATTGCAGGTGCTCCATTGCTTCTATCGTGAACAAGTGGTGATGAAGCAGTCACAACACCTTCATTTATAATCAAATCATCAAACCAGTCAAAGTCTTTCATTTCAGCCTGGAACCTTTCAATATCTTTCTGCATAACAATTTCCATTGGAAAATTGTTTTCAATGAACACCACATCACGTGACACAAACGTCTCGTTTGTGTCCAAATCATATAAATTCCAGCCTCGCTTGCCAAAAGGATAACCAACCATCACACACCTGTGACTTTTTGCAGCAAATTTATCTCCATCTCTTCTTTGCTTGTGAGTAAAAGCTAGACATCCAAAGACTTTCATTTCATCATACGAGGGTTCCTTCCCATAAGTAATTTTGAATGGCGTTTTTCCATTCAACATTCGCGATGGTGTTCGGTTTATCAAAAAAGCTGCTGTCAAAATGCTCTCTCCCCAAAATGTAATCGGAAGTGATGATTGAAACAACAATGCCCGAGCTACATTCAAAATGTGCCTATGCTTCCTTTCCACTCTACCGTTTTTTTGTGGTGTCCCCACACATGATGTTTGATGGATGATTCCTTGTTCTCGAAATCCTTTGGTGAGTGATACGAACTCAGTTCCGTTATCACTTCTTACTACTTTGATTTTCTTATCAAATTGTCGCAGAACCATTGCCATGAAATTGTTCAATGTTTCACCGACTTGTGTTTTTACATTCAACAAATAAACCCACACTCCTCTTGAGTGGTCATCAACTATTGTGAGAAAATAATATGAACTGTATAAGTGGCTCCATCCTTATTCAAACAAAAAGGTGAAAAATTCGTCTATCTCCTGAAGAAATAGAGTCCATCTCTAAGATCCCCCACTCCACTCAGGTTCCTCGTTGTACGGTCCTGAACCACAACACCCTTATTAGTAATTTGCAAAACCACATCTAATTCTTCTATGAGTTGAGAAACCAAAATCAGATTGCACTTCAAATCAGGTGCAAACAACACATTTATGAGCACAAACTCATCATCAAATCCTACGGTTCCTTTTTCCATACACAAGCTTTTTGTTCCATTCGACAATCCCACATTACACGGTAAAACATACTTCAAATCACTTAACAATTCTCTGTAACCCGTCATGTGATTAGAAGCTCCTGTATCAAGAACCCAATTATAGTAAGAGGACTTATTGGTTAGCCGTGGCGCTGTTCCTTGCTTTTCTTCCAGCAGTTTAATGAGAGTTCCCCACTGTTCATTACTCAGCCCATTGTATCCACTTTTCCCAGCCTCCACACTTGCTTCGTTTGCATTCTCAACCATGAATGCATTTGCTCGAGGCATTCCACCTCTACCACGACCAAAACCACGACCACCTCCACGTCCTGGCTGCTTAGCTCTTTCACCCCACCAAACTAGATATCCTATGATTTGAAAAACAAGTTTCAGCAGTGTGTCCAGTTTTTTTACAGCTGGTGCAAACAAGTTTGCTCTTGCCTTCGGATCCTCCTGCTTGATTCTTCATTTGAGCCATGAAAGCTACCTGCGATCCTTGACTCTCTCTATTTCTTGTCACAGTATCAACTCTTTCAACAGATTTGACCTTTGCGTACACTTGGTTCATGTTTGGCATTGGATCACTGCTGATGATTGTTTGTCTCACAGCACCATAGATTGTGTCATTGAGTCCAAGGAGGAAGTGATGAATACGATCCTCTTCTCTCTTCTTCTCAAATTCTGCTGTCAACCCACACGTACATGCTCCACAACGACGCACCGGTGCTAGTTCATAGTTTGCAAGATCTTCCCACAACATATGCAGCTTTCCAAAGTAGTCAATTACACTCTGATTACCTTGTCTGCATTGCATCAGTTCAGCCTTGATCTCCTGAATCCTTGGCCCATTTCCTTCTGAAAATCTGTCTTTGATCTCCTTCCACAATTCTTGTGGGTTTTCTTTGTTTGCAAGAGTTCTTCTCACCTTTGGTCCAATCATGTTTAAGATCCACAAAGCCACCATTGAGTTTGCTGCACTCCAGTCCTCAAACTCGGGTGTGTTCTTTTTTGGCTTCATAACAGACCCATCTACGAACCCATGCTTCTTCTTCACTCGCAACGCTGTACGCATCGCCTGAGCCCATTCTTCAAAAGTGTCACCATTGAATTGAACCTGTGCAATCACTGCACCAGGATTCTTGTTTATCGCCAATTGATAAACTTGATTCACTACTCTGTTCTGTTCACTCATCTTTATTTTTTCTTGAGTCACAATCTCTTTTCCGTCAGACCTTAGCTCTGATACCATGATAAAATAGAGAGAGCGGCTGAAGAATTTTCTGTATATTAGAGGAATCGATGTTACAGTATATATACAAAACCAAAGCAAGAGACTCTCAAACCTAAACTACCTTATTTGACATGATCGATATCCCTATGAATCAGGACTCCCATGATACGCTATTTACACAATCGTATCTACCGATATTCTCTTAATCACCAATCATACCAGACCGGATTGAATGTCCCGCTAACAGAGTTCCTGTAAACCTTCAAATTTTACCACCAGTTTCTCCTTCAAAATTGATACCCGGGGCGTTGGGTATGGTAATATTTCAAAATTTTAAAATATCTGATTAATGAAAAAATATGAATTAAATATCCAAAAAATAGAAACATGTATATGAAAAGATATCTAATGTTCACGACCAAATATATATATATATGTAATACTTACTATGTGACTTTCCCGCACATTTGTGCATGTATAAATATTATTGATTTAAGTAATTTTAAAATTTAATTATCTTAAAAATCAGGTATCAAATTTTTAATAATTGATAGTACATAAAAACACTAAAGATAACATCAATATGATATATGAAAAATAAATTTCTATAAACAAATTTCTAAGACCTAAAATACAATATTATCAATTTTATAAAAATAATAGATTAAATAATTGCTTTAATTAACCTCTAATTTGAAAAATCATATTATACATATGATTATGTTATGGAAACTTTTTTCAATAGTATCATGTTTTTTGAATAAAACTAAAATACATATTTTTTATTCTACACACAATTTTAAACTAACTTCTTCTTACATAAAAACAATCTCAATTAGTTTGATTGATCTTCATAATCTCATAATTTTCACCCACATAGATTATTAAAATATATAGAATAATTAAATGATCACCACGTATTGGTTGATAGACTCCATAATATTTTTTTCATCCACTATTTCATAAGTGGATGAAAATAGTATCAAATCAAAACAAAACAAAATAAAAATATTTTTTTATCTAATTTTTGGATAATTTTAAAACATAAGAGCAAATTATATTTTTTTTAAATAAAAAATTTAATTTTAAAATAAAAATTTTAAATTAAAACAAAATAAATTTAATATGTAAAATAAAAAATTTAGTAATAATTTATGTAATTATCTATATTATAAAAAAATAAGGTTAAATCAAAACAAACATAAAATAATTTTACATTTTATAATATCTTAGAAAATCTATGTTATTATCTTCATATCAAAAGAAATTTCATTAATTCATATTAAAATAAACTAAATTTTAGTGTTAGGGGTAAATTTGTAATTTAATACTAGGACAACTTGGTAACCAACCACGTTAAAATTAAACGTGGTGTTGACTCGTAAACTTTTTTCGTTAAAATCACTCCTCTAATAATTTATAAGATTGTTGGTCATGCTACATTTGATATATTCATCTCAAGATACTTTTAGTTGGCATCTAAAAGTTTTCTTTCTAAACTTTAATGAGAATGCAGATTTAATTGTTTTAATGGTAGAAGAAGAAAAGTATATTTTTCATCACTAGCTACTTTGAGAAAAGAATAAAGATTATTCCTAACATTTTCATTACATTATAAAGTTCAAAAACATGTATTGGTGAAAACGTGTAAAATTAATATATAGAATAGATACTTTACTTCAGTAGTTTGAAGATAACGTATGGCGACAATTAAAGAATTGTTTGTATTCGATCTCTATGTCTATATATAGAATAGGTGTTATGTATAGGTTTTTCATCCTTAATGCACTCTCGTAATCTATTTATCAAATTTCATGAACCCTTTCTTTTGTTAGGCTTATCATAAATTCATTTATTTTCTCAACCATGGATACTTTGGAACCACTGTATCGTCGTTTCATTATCATTCGGTCACTTCCATTAGATGGTAATAATACAAAAGAGCTTTGTTTGTGGAGAGATATACCAATTATAATAGTACCATTATATATTCTCGATAAAGAGTTTCAAGATAAAGATAATATATGTTCCCTTATTTGGTGCAACAAAGAAACCAAAGGTGATGGTTGCGATCAGTGCATTTTTTGCAATTTTCAGTTGGACAAAACCATTGGATATCATAAAGTATACAACGAATCCATTATTAGCAATGATTTCATTGTTTGCTTCCATGAAGAGTGTATTGAGCCGATTCAAAATAATCCTTATCATCCAAAACATTCTTTGGATGTTCTCACGTATTACCTTGAAGGAGGCAGACAATGTCATTGTTGTTATGCTAATAAGAAATCTTTTCACTTTTGTCGTAAATGTGATTTTGGAATTTGTCATGAATGTGCTCAACAGCAACCACTCCTTACAATAAAACACCAGATTAGGCATAAACATACACTCAACTACATTCATAGGAAAACTTCCATAACTTGCAACATCTGTGCTTTGGATGACCGAAGGTACTTTATCTATATGTGTTACCAATGTGATTTTGTAGTACATAAAGAATGTATCTTCTTTCCACAAATCATAAAAATAAATCGTCATAGCCATCAACTAAATTTTACTTATTCTTTCTTTCTTCAAAGTTGGTCTTGCGCAATTTGTAAAGATATCTATGATGAAGATTATGGAGGATATTATTGCACATATTGTTCTTTTTTAGTTCATTCCAAATGTGCCATAGCTGCAAGTACGTGGGATGGAAAAGAACTTGAGGGAAAGTTAAAAGACACAAATGACAACATTTCTTGTTCAAAATGTCATAGTTATCCCCCTTCTATGAGATTCCAGATTTATATAGCAAATGAAAAAGAAAAACAGTGTCAAGTTTGCGCATTTCCTATATATGATGCTGAAATTTTCAGTTGCATAAAGTGTGAGTTTGTTATCCACAAGGTATGCGCACATCTTCCTCCATTGAAAATGCATATGAGGCATCTTCATATTCTTCACTTACATAAGAATGTAACTCAAAGTATATTTAAGTGTTCAGCCTGCACACGTGTAGGGAATAGTTTCTCATACATTTGCTCTATATGTGATTTTAATCTTGACTTAAATTGTGCTTCTATACCTGAGGCACTAAAGTTTCACTCTCATAATCATCTTTTGTTTCTACCATCTAAAACTGGATTATCGATAATATGCTCAATTTGTCAAAAAAGACAAACACATTATCTAGAATGCGTAGAATGTGACATTGCTTTGTGTTTTGGTTGTGTCACTCTGCCAAAAAAACTCATGTACAAGCATGATGAACATCCTCTCATATTTACTTTTGGGAAAGATACCAGTGGTCAATATTGGTGTGATATGTGCGAAGACAAAATCAATCAAAAGTATGGAATTTATATGTGCACTGATTGCAACGCCGCACTCCATTTGAAATGCTTAGTTGGAGAATATATTTATATGTTACCTGGTAAAGTTGTGGTACGATCTAAGAATGGCAAAGAACTAAAATGTGAAATCCTTCACAATGATCGACTCACGCGATCCATATGTATGTATTGTCACAAACGTTGTCAATACAAGTTGATCTTCAAAAATGTCAACGGTAATATATTTTGTTCAAGATCATGTTTTGTTATATCAATCACTTGAAAGGATTTCTGACAAAGAATTCTATAGGAAATCTGTCTGAAATTAAAATTTCGACAGAGTTTGTCTATCAGTTCTTGGTTGTCAAAATATAAATTTGTCAAAACATTCATCAAAAAATTATGATGGATTTCTAACAAAAAAATCTTTCAAATTTTTTTTTGATGAATTTCAAACAGATTTTAAACATAATTTTAGACATTGTATATACATAATATAAGAATATGATGCATTATGGACAGTTATTACATCTATTATGGTATAGTTACACTTCATCCAGTTTATAAAATGAACTAGTTAATAATTATCATGTTGAATATTTATAGTTTTCTATTATTGTGAGTTTTTTTTCTGTTTGTATAGAAACGAGATCATATATGTACTTTTAAATCACATGGAAATGTTATTGTATATAATTACTTATGTTCCAATCTTTTATAGTTTGTTATATTTTCAGATGAACTTCATCAAGCCATATATTGGGTCTATTTAATAATAAAGTATCACCTTTTATTTCTAAATATAACTATATATATATGTTACATTGGACTTAAGATTTACAAATTTATTGAAATAAAACTTGTACAGAAAACAAAGTAACACCATAAGTAACTATGTATTTCAACAGAAAAAAAAAAATTTACTGTTTAAAATCAGTTAATTTCGTATTAGTTAACGACATGAATCGAATGAGATCTTGCATGCCTACCATACTCTAAAAATCAATGTCGCATGAGAAATTGTATTACTTTCACTAAAGAACTTTGATTTTCTTGTAATTTTATCCCAAGTGAGCATTAGTCCTAGGGATCGTTTTCCTTCTATCTCCGGCAAGAAGAATCCAGTTTCCTCCCAACTCAAATGGGGGCTTCTTGGGTCTATTCAATGAAATCAACGTTGTGTTTTCTTCTTTCCTTCTTTTCATGTGGAATTTGACACTTTTAGTAATCCAAATTGGGACCCTCTCGATGTGACCCATGGGGGAATCGATAACAAATCTCTTACACATTTTGGAATGCAAGCAAGCACAACCAAGATATAGCTCGTGTACTCATCTTCAATGATTCCGCTACAAGAAACTTAAGTGTCTCTTGGAGTTATGACTTAACATCTGATCCTTCAGAGAATACAAGTCTATCTTACATCATTGATCTTTCAAAGGTATTGCCATCAGAAGTTACAGTTGGGTTTTCTGGCACAACTGGAAGTGTCACAGAGGGAAATCGTCTTTTGGGATGGGAGTTCAGTTCAGCCCTGGAGCTAGAATATATGAAGAAAAATGACAGAGAAGGGATGATAATTGGTATTTCAGTTTCTGTGTTTGTTTTGCTGACCTTTTTAATTGCCTTCCTCATCGTCTTCTTAAAATGAGAAAGATGAGTTTCTAATGGTATACGAGTTAATGCCAAATGGTAGCCTTGACGCCCACTTATTTGGTAAAAAACCACATTTTCCTCGGTCTGTGAGGTGCAAGATAACTCGTGGTCTAGCCTCTGCGCTGCTTTATCTTCATGAGGACTGGGAACAATGTGTTGTGCACAGAGATATCAAGGCGAGTAACGTGATGCTTGACTCCAATTTCAATATCAAGCTTGGTGATTTCGGGTTAGCTAGATTAATGGACCACGAGTTAGGTCCACAGACTACAGGGTTAGCAGGAACATTTGGCTACATGGCTCCTGAATACATTAGCACCGCAAGGGCGAGCAAAGAATCTGATGTTTACAGCTTTGGAATCGTTACATTAGAGATTGTAACAGGAAGAAAGTCTGTGGATCCAAGACAAGCAAGATTGGAGCCTGTAACAACCCTTGTACAGAAAGTGTGGGATTTGTATGGAAAAGGAGAAGTTACCACAATAATTGATGAGAAACTCAAACTCAATGTTTTCGATAATTAAGAAGCAAGCGGAATGTCTCATGGTTGTTGGACTATGGTGTGCTCATCCAGATCGAAACTCGAGACCTTCCATAAAACAAGCAATCCAAGTGTTGAATCTTGAAGCACCAATGCCTCATCTTCCAACCAAAATGCCTGTTGCTACTTATCATGAGTCAACTTCATGTACTAACTCTAATGGAGTTACCACAACGTTTTCGAGTGTTCAACTTGGTCGTTGACTTATCTGTGTTGCTGTATACTGATCCTTTTTTACTCTTGTTTTTTTCTGTATGTTGATCAGTGATCTTCTCTAATGGTTCAATCAAGGCCTACGTCTTGCTACTAAAGCGTATGCAGATTCTGTTTTTCGATCAATATGAAATAAACAGAAACCTAAAGGACTAAACCTAAAGGAATAAACAGAAACCTAATGTTGGTTCTCGAGTTTCTACGCGGAGTTATACTTGGAGCAGGACTGCATTTTGGAGAAAGAATATTTACAAATCAGATCAAAGATTTATTCTATAACATTAATGTGGCTAAAACTTGGTTCTTGTTTGGTAAAGTTGTGGCAGGGACACAACCAATCAATGACTTAGCGTTTGTGTTCGATGAGGTTAACTTTGGAGAATCAGATTAAGGTTACGCTGCAGCTTCATGAGTAATGGTGGCAATAGTTAGCATTTTGTGTTTGCTCTTACTCTCATCGACTCATGCATCTTGTGAATAATTCACCTAGTTTTTCATCTATAAATTGATATTTATACACAATTATAACCAAATTTTGTTTTTATTTTTTATTTTTTATTATCAATGATTGGATCGACAAGGGTCAATCATATAGTTAATCCACACAAAATTATTATCAATTTTTCTGTCATTTATTTATAATTAAAATTTTAGTTAGCTTTTTTTTTATAACAATTTTCTTTACCTACAATGATTTTGTTTTGTAAAATCAGCATCGTTAAAACTAATTGTAGAAAAGTATAGCAATTCAAATTAGTGGCTGTTGATTGTTCAAACCGGGTCTACCACAAAAGGGGTTAAATCCGAAATTCTGATTAAAGAGAGAAAAAAAAGGGCAATGACTCTTGAAATTTGAAGGGAAGAAGTATATTGCCAATGAAGTAAAGATGATTACCGAATAGGGTTTATTAGCTTAATATGTATGTCAAAAAGCCGATCCTTGTTCAACAAGTCTGCTCCTCTATTTATAGATCATAGAGGCGGTTACAAAGTAATTTGCAAAAAAGAAATATTATAATTGTTCAGATATGATCTTATCTAAAATATTTTAGCTAGATTTTCGAAAATTTTCCATGTCGGAATAGGAAAATTTCAATTTCTTTGTTTGATGACGTGTCGTCCGACTTCCTTCAAGCTTAGCGCGCTTTCAAGAAGGAATTCTTCCGAGTAGATCAAAGATATCCGAGTTGACACTTTGATAATCCTGCCGAGTTCATGACTTAGAATATTCGCCCATTGTTCCTCGTGAACCGAAGTAGGATCTCGGATCCACCTCCAACATTTTCCGAGTCGGAAAGTTTATGTGCTTCTGGAATCTTCAGTCCACGTGTCAGCCTGCGATTGGGTTACTGCAGCGGTCGCCTAGATTTTCTGCGAGTCATTATTTCGCACCGATTCGACTTCTGCTATTCCTCTATAAATACCGCTCTATTTTCTTTACTTTTCACTTTTATCCGAGATTAACAAGGTAACTTCTCTCTTTTCTTTCTCTCTCTACTTACTTTGCCGAGTTGCTTTATTTTTTCTTTTATAAAGTATCACCGAAAAGGATAGAAAAGTATTCCGAGAATTCCGACTCTGGTTTTTCTTCGACTTCTAGTAATAGTAGAACTAAGGACAATGTAGAGATGTATGTTTTGGATAGTCCTGGTAGTGATTTAGATGATTGGTATGATGGGCTCAACATTGGGCCATCAATTATTAATTCGAGGAGATTAGAAAAACTCTAATCCTCATGTCCTGAGATGGAGGGAGTCACCATTAAACTCCCTGATTCTGCTCTCAACTTTGGACTCCTCCGGATGGCTATGTTGCTATTTATGACTAGTGGTTTACAGAAACCAATATGTGGTTTCCAATTCTCGATCTTCTTGCTAGATACTACTACGCTCAGAGGATCGCGATGACACAACTCGGAGTTTCCAAAATTGCGAATATTATTGGAGCTTTGATTCTTGGTAGTGAGGCAGGAGTTGATGTCTCAACTTGGCTCTTTGAGGATATGACATACTTTTGTGAGGTCAAGGCCTCGGAAGGGACATTCTTTGCCAGGGCTAAATCTGGCCTTCGTTTCTTAGATGATCCGACTTCAAAAGTTACGGGTTGGAATAATCGTTATTTTTTTGTTCGTCCCGACAAATTTTTTCATCCATGGAGAGATCTGGAGTCTCGGACTCCTTGGGCAAGGACACCTGGTAGAATTCTAGGTGTTATGATGCTCCAATATTCCTTGTTTTTACTTACATTTGCTTCTTTCGTTTTGTAGTGAGGCATCCATCGTCATCTGTCCGCCCTCTTCTTAGTAACCATAAGGAACTGTTGGATAGACTCTTTAACGTTCCTCGGCTCAGCTGGAAATCTTTGTCAGACAGTCTACTAGAGAAAACCGCTTCTTGCTACTCCAGAGGTAAGTCGTCGTTATTTTTATATGAAAGATTGATATCTTTAGCATCACTTTGGTCTTTAAATGTCGTTTCTATTTCTTCAGGAGTTCTTCAAATCGATATGGGGGTTGATGAATTTGCCATGCCCAATGCCTTTAATGGCTTGGATGCCATCTTCAGGGATGTTCCGTCTTCCTCTGCTGAAGTCAGTACTCTTCAACATTCTGACTCCATCCTCAAAGACAATCCAGCTGCTTAGGTGCAGCCAACTGAAGTTTCCGAGGCTCATATTATCGACTTGGAGCCTCAAGAAGTAAATGTTTCGGCCCCTAAGGCTAAGCCTGATCTTTCTGAAAAGATTAGTAAGGGTTCCATGGGTTCCCCATCTTCTAAGAAAAAGAAGACGAAAACCTTGGTTAAAAATTGAGATATTGAATCTCATGTATCTCCAGTTGGTTTGAAAAAAACGACTTAGAAGAAGAAGTCGGTAGCCGATTCTTCCACTCCAGGTAAAATTTCTCGCCGAATCCCTTTTGGTAAGTGTTTAGGCGACAAGGTGATTAGACACTGTTCAGTGATATCAGGTCGCGCTGCCGCTCTTGAGGTTGTTTGGAGGGGAACAACCAAGCGCAAGGAGCCCCTTCCTCCTGTCGAAGTCCCTTCAAACAAGAAAAGCAAAGTTTCAGGGAACTTTCGCTTTAGGTATGCTTTCGAGGAGCCGACCCCGATCAAGGATTGCGACATGGAGGGAGCCGAGTTGATGCGTCACCTCAGGGATACTATTGAGGCCCTTCCTCCTGTTCCCAATATGCTCAATAAAAAGGAGTATATCGATATGGCGAATTCAATGTTCTCGGTTAGTTTTCAGAGCCCGAGTTTGTTCATCCGACTTGACTTAATTCTAATTTTCTCGTTTTCATTTCCTCTCCTTTTCAGATGGTTGCCCAGATGAACTTGGTTCTTCTTGGGAAGAAGAAGGCTATAATCACGGAGGCCGAGAACTCCCACCAATTTGATGAGATGACCAAGCAACTAGACAAATCCCATCAGGAGGCAGCTGAGGCTAAATCTTCTTTGGTGGTAGTTTAGACTGATTTAACTCGAGTGACGTCCGAGTTAGAAATGGAGTGATCGAAATCTCTTGAGTACGAGAAGAGATTTTTGCTCTTAAGGATGTTGCACTTTATGCTACCGAGATTCGAGATGCTGCTTTTAGGGTGGCAGAGAAGCACATATTCGCGATCTCGTCTCTTCAGGATTGCTTAAGCTCTTTCAAAGGTAAGACGAAATATTTTCAACTTATATACGCTTGAGGTACTAACAGATTTTTGTTTCAGGCTCCTTGTCTGAGCGTCTCAAAAGGATCTCGGATTGGTTTAGTTATCTTGATTCGAGTTTGAATGCTCGCCTGAGTTATGCTCAAATGTGCGGCTACGACCACCTCTTGCAGTGCCTGCTAACGAAGAAGACCCCGATTAATGCTGACACTATCTCGTATGGGTATTCCGGTCTTCCTTCTGCTAAGGCACTCGTTGAGAAAGAGGTCGTTATGGTTATACACCCAGATGACCTGGTCATGTCGTCTTTCGAGTTTGGTGAGTCTTCCAGTTTGGAGGAAGCTGCTCTAGCTTGGAACGAGGTGTTTGCACTCAAGCCAGATCCAAATGAGGTAGCTGCTCATGGGACTGGAGATTGGCCAAAGGTTAGTATAAAAGATTTCGAAATTGTATATGTTCCAATTCGAGGTATCGACTAGTATGGCTCAAACAGAGATATTATTTTTTTCAATGGTTGCCGACAAGGACCACTCGGTTGAGAATGGCAGTACCGAAGTAGAGCGGGCTGAAGTTGGCGCATAGTTTTTCTTTCTTTTTTTGTGTTTCAAGAACATATTCTTTCCCTTTCATAGGAAATTCGTAAAAACATTGTCCTTATATTTTTGAATGTATGGTATTTTGCTTTATTTTTTTTTGTTAAAAATTTCCAAAGTTTTATTCAATGAGGTTTTAAGACTCAATTGATTGTAAACAAAATCTTTGGTTTTGACAGAGTTTAATTGACTCGGTTTACATTTGTACGAGGTTTACATTTCGAGCGAGATTTTAGGGACTCGGCGAGATTTAGACTCAGCTTAGTTTGTGCGAGGTTTAGGACTCGACTAAATACGAGCGAGATTTTAGGGACATGGTAAGATTTAGACTCGGTTTGGATTGTGCGAGGTTTAAGACTCGGTAAAATACGAGCAATATTTTAGGGACTCGGTGAAATTTAGGACTCAACTTTAGATGCATGCAAGATTTTAGGGACTCAGCAAGATTTTAATGACTCATCTTAGATTGTGCGAGGTTTAAGACTCGGCCTTGATACGAGCGAGATTTTAGGGACTCGGCAAGATTTTAGATCTCGGCTTTAAATGAGAGTATTTCTACCCTTGCCAAAGATTTTATAAGATAATTTTGTGAGTTTCTAACTCGGCGAGATTTTAGGAAAACATGGTAACCTTGTTTAAAGCTATGCTTTGTCTTTGTGAGAATGAATCCTGTTTTTCTGTACGAAGCTAATGCTTTGTCGTTTGCGAGAATTTAGTTTCGTCTTTTCGAGAGTTAGAGTGTAATCCTTTATTCTTTTTTTTTTTTGCCGAACCTGAGAAGGGAACTTATAAAATTTTTATTTAATTCTAGTTGCACCCAAAGGCTAACTACGTACCCCGAAGGGATCAAGCCAAAATGTACTTCTGATTACATTATTAAGTAGATAGAGATGCATCAAGTAATGAATATAGGTCGCCGAGTTGGCGCATCTTCAATAGTAGTACCGCTTCAAGTATATAAGTTTCCAACTTCATGGAATCATCTCTCCTTCCATAGTTATGATCTCATAAGCTCCTGGTTTTATGACTTTACAAATAATGTATGACCCTTCCCAGTTGGGACCGAGTTTTCCAGCGTTAAGCTCAGCCGTGTTCTCGAACACTTTTCGAGGTACCAGATCTCCCACTGCGAAGTGTCGTCCTTGAACCATCTTATTATAGTATTTTGTGGGTTGTTGATAGTTCTGTACTCGGAGAAGTGCTTCGTTGCGTTCTTCTTCCAGGTCGTCAATACTAGTTTCCATTGCTTCGTTGTTTGAATTTTTGTTTTCGGGAAAACGTTCTTGACGCAAGGTTGGGACTGTTACTTCAGTTGGAGCCATTGCTTCCATTCCATGAGAGAGGGAAAAAGGAGTTCATCTTGTTGAGCATCTCGGTGTTGTCCGATGTGGCCATAATACACCATCCAACTCGGAAGCCCAATTCCTTTTCTTATTTGCAAGCCTTTTCTTGATTCCATCTAGTATTTGCTTGTTTGTCGCTTCCGCCTATCCATTTCCTTGCGGGTTTCATGGAGTTGATTTGCTTACTCGGATGTTCCATCGAGAGCAAAAGTTAGTGAACTTTGTTGAGATGAATTGAGATCTGTTGTCTGTCACAATCTCATAAGGTAGCCCATGTCGGTAGATGATGTTCTTCCATACAAATTTGACTATGTCTCTGTCCTTAATGTGAGAGTAAGCTTCTGCTTCAACCCATTTTGAGAAGTAATCCATCATGACAAGCATGAAGCGTTTCTGCCGAGATGAAGGCAATGGTCTGACTATATCCATTGCCCATCGCATAAATGGATATTTCATGATTGCCGAAGTTAGCTCTTCAGTTGGGGCATGGATGATGTGTCCATGTCGCTGACTCTTTTCGCACTTAGCTGCATACTGCGCGTAATCCTTTGCCATAGTTGGCCAATAGTATCCGAGAGTTTGGATTTTGTGCACAAGTGATCTTCCACTGGTGTGATTTCCACCAGCCCCATCATGTGTTCCTTTTATAATTTCGTTGATCTCGTCACCGTGGGTGCAAGTAAGGAGAATTCCATTTGTTCTTCGTCGATACAACTTTCCATTGACTTGGGCGTTGAAAGCGCATTAGCCTTGAGTCAGCGAGCTGCCCATCTATCTTCTAGAGTCTCTTCATCCATAATGTATGCGAGGCTCTCATCTTTCCAATCGATTTTTTGTTCACCGGGTTGCTCGATTTCTGGCATCTCAGTGTCAGAATCGTCTGCGGTGTTGGCAATTGCCAAGATAAGTTCGAGGTCTCCTTTTGGTAGGCTTATACTTAGTCGATCTATACTCTCAACTGGTATAATTCATCTTTCAACGAGATCTGTTGTAGATGCTAAAGCTGCCAAGGCGTCGGGCGAAGTATTTTTGGATCAGGAAATTTTGTTGACTTTGAATTTTAGATCCTTTATCAATTCCTTGACGAATTTAAGATATGCTTCCATTCGGTTGTTCTTCGCATTATAACCTCTGTTTACTTGGTTGACTACTAACTGAGAGTTGCAATAACACTCAACTTCAGTTGCTCCGATTTCTTTGGCTAGCCTGATCCCTGCGATCAATGCTTCATATTCGGCCTCGTTATTTTATGTTGGGAACAAAAGTCAAAATGATTGCTTAAGGACCTCACCAGTCGGGCTTTCTAGTTAGATTCCAACTTCTGAGCCGTGTTGAGATGATGACCTGTCAACATAAATTCTCCAAATTCGAAGAACCTTGTCCGAGTCTAAAGATTCTAAGTCGGTAGACAACCCGATTAACTTGTAAAAAGCATTTTAGCACTCTTCATCCCACTTGAATTCTTTGTCCCACGCAATAAATTGTAGAATGGAAGACATTTATCTGTTGAGGACTTTGCACTTGTTCTCCCTTTGAATTTGATATCGTATTCACTTAACTCAATAGCCCATTTAGTCAACCTTCCAGATTGGTTTGGATTATGCAGTATTGTTCATAGCGAATGATTCGTCCACTATGATGGTGTGAGATTGGAAGTAAGGTCGTAACTTCCTTGCCGAGGTTACAACTGCTAGCGCGAGTTTCTCTGTAATCGGATATCTTGACTCGGCTCCGTCTAAGGACTTGCTGGTGTAGAAGATCGGATGTTGAGTTCCTCGACCATCTCAAACAAATACGCTACTTACTACCGACGTTGAAACCGTAATATATAACTATAGTGGTTCTCCATCTTCGGTTTTTGCAAGGATTGGTGGAGTCGAAAGGTACACTTTTAACTTGGAAAAAGCATTTTAGCACTCTTCATCCCACTTGAATTCTTTGTCCCACGCAATAAATTGTAGAATGGAAGACATTTATCTGTTGAGCACGAGATGAATCGATTTAGTGCGGTAATTCGGCCAGTTAGCCTTTGAACTTCTCATTTGTTCTTTGGAGAAAGCAACTCTTGGATTGCCTTAATCTGTTTGGGTTTTGCTTTGATTCCCTTTTGAGTGACTATATAAGGAATTCTCCCGAGGTCACTCCAAAGGTGCACTTTGCCGGATTGAGCTTCATTTGATACTTGTTAAGAGTTTGAAAGCAACGTGCTAAGTGGTCGACATGATATGTTGCTTTTAGCGACTTGACTAGCATATCATCTATGTATAATTCCATTGTTTACCTTAGTTGGTCAGCAAACATCTTATTAACCAAGCGCTGGTAAGTTGCTCCAGCATTCTTCAAACCAAACGACATGACTTTATAGCAATAAGTTCCTCTCTCCGTGATGAACAAAGTTTTCTCCATGTCCCCGATATGCATCTGAATTTGATTATATCCTAAGAAAGCGTCCATAAACGAAAGAAGTTTGTTTCCAACCGTTGCTTTAATAATTTGATTGATGTTTAGCAATGGGAAACTATCCTTTAGACAAGCTTTGTTTAGGTCGGTAAAATCCACACAGACTTGCCACTTCCCGTTTTTCTTGAGGACAACAACTAGGTTAGCTAACCACTCCGGTAATTGAACTTCGATGATGGACCCAGCGTTGGTCAACTTTTTGACATCGTCAATTACAGCTTTTATCCTTTCCGGCCCTAGCTTTCTCCTTTTTTGCTTGATTGGTTTATATGTCGGATTGATATTCAATCGGTGACTTGCAATCTTTAGATTGATTCCAAGCATATATTTGACTGTCCATGAAAATGTTATCACATTTTGCTCCAGAAGTTGGATCAATTTGTCTAGGATGGGTTCACTCAAGTCGACTCCAATGCTTATGAATTTAGACGAGTCTGTCAAGTCAATGTTAACGAGTTCAATAGTTAATTGATCTGGTTTCTCGGGAACGGAAGGTTCCATTAGTGTTTTACTTCTCACGGATAATGTGATCATGCATGACTTGTTTCATAGTTTTAATTCGGCGATAAAGCAAGTCCGAGACATTTTTTAATCTCCTCGAAGTGTGTAAACTCCTTTATTTTTTGGGATCTTTACGCACTGATGGTAACTTAACGGGATCGCTTTTATCGCATGAATCCATGGTCTTCCTAGGATTATATTGTAGATTGGCAGTTTATCCACCACTAAAAACTTGATCCATCTCGTAATTCTGACAACTCGGATCGCTAACTTGACCGTTCCAATTGCATTGATCATACTTCCATCGAACGCAGTTGGTGTTCTTTCCAATGGTTTTAGTCGAACATATGGTAATGCCATTTTTTTCAATGTCTCATTGAATATTAAATCCACTAAAGTTCCAGTATCAATGAGAATCTGAGATATGACACAGTCAGCTACTCGTAAATTTACGACTAGCGGGTCGTTATATGGGAAACTTACTCCTTCGATATCCTTGGTGGTGAATGTTACTTCTGAATCCACCTACTGGTTCGAGGTTGATCGCTGCTGCAACCTTTTGTTCGTATTTCTTGATCGACCTTATAGTGTTGTCACAAAACTGTAATTTTCCCATGATTACGTTAACTTCTACTCGTGGAGACCCTTATTCATTGGACTCTTCGCCTTGTTTCTGCCGTCTAGATTTTTCTTTGGCGTTTTCGTTTTGATTCACCGCTTTGTATGCTGCTTCTTGCAACTCGACTTCTTTCCGTTTTTGCGCTTTAAACTTTTGAGTCTCTTCCTCCGAGACACTTAGCTCACATTTACTGAATTTTTTGGCAAGTAGCTCTTGCAGATGTTTACACTTTGAAGTGGAATGACTGGTTCTATTATGCAATGCATAATACTCTCTTCAGTTGTAAGTGTTGTTGAACGGCTTCTTACGAACTGAGTTATTAGTTTTGCTGACTTGAAAAACTGTGGCTGAGACTGCTTTTCCTCTGTAATTATGTTGTCTCGGCTCGTGATATTCTTCTTTCGACTCCTTTGCTCCTGAGTCTTGCTAAGTTTTCTGAGTTTTGGCGAGGATCTGCTTTTTTCCACGTAATTTGCATGCTTTGCTACTCTGCAAAGGGCATCCGAGGTCGTACTAGGCCGGTTCATGAAAAGATCTCTCCTTAAGGCCTCATCTGTAACCATTCCAGTTCTTAGAGCTTCGATGGCCATATCGTCACTGACTTTAGCTTTAGTCAGGATTTTCTTGAAGCGTCCGAGATATGACTTCAGAGACTCGTCAAATTCTTGCTTCAATTCGACAAGTTTATTGAAGCTTTCAATCCGCCCAGTAGGTAACATCGTGAACCATACCAAAGCATCGCCAGTTAGGTTCTCGGCGAAGATTTGACAGTAAGCTGCATCCTTCTGGTCGAGATTGTAACTTGTTCTGTTCATCATGACGTTGAAGGCGCTCATGAACTCTATTGGATCAGTGGTACCGTTATACGAAGGACATCTTAGTCTTGGTTCTTGATTTACCGAGACCCTTTTTAGTCTTGGCGGGAATGGCGAGTTTCAAACTTGAGCCAGAATTCGCCCAATCTCGGGTGCCGAGCTGGTAGCTTGATGGAATTGAGACCTCGTGTCTTCCATTATTCTGAATACAGTTGTCGTGTACAGGGTTGTCAGCACGTATTGTCCTGGCACCTTCTGCATCGTAGATCGTCCTGGCACGTTCTGCATCGTAGATTGTCCTGTTCTCGAGACGTTAGTTGGCTGCGGACTCAGCATTCCTCCGAATATGTTTCTCTGCACGCTGGCCAATACTTCTCCATGTGGTATGTTGGTTTGTGCAGTTGGGAGACTACCCTCATTTATCCGAGACTGAATTCTATCGAATCTCTCCGCGTTTCTTCGGTCATAAGCTTCATATTGCGCTATCAAGTTGCGCACCAAGTTCTCGATCGATGGTGGTCCTTCAGGTGGACCAGGGAGAACAGTAACTTCTCGAGATTCTTCTCGATTCTCCTCTCGAGTCTGAAAAGAGTTCAAAGGTGATCCGAGACTCGGATCGATGTGTTCTTGGAGGCTAGGATCCCTTCTTTCTGGTGAGCTGATGGTAACTTCATCTTCAACCATCCTTTTTTTCTTGGCGTGCACTCGTTTCCCCTGTGTAAAGAAGTCCTTCGATGTCCTCTCCACAGACGATGCCAACTGTTCGAACTGGGTCTAGCACAAAGAGGGCTAAATCCAAAATTCTGATTAAAGAGAGATAAGAAAGGGCAAAGAATCTTGAGAATTTGAAAGGAAGAAGTATATTGTCAATGAAGTAAATATGATTGCCGAATACGGTTTATTAGCTTAATATGTATGTCAAAAAGCTGATCCATGTTCAAAGGGTCTGCTCCTCTATTTATAGATCATAGAGGCGGTTACAAAGTAGTTTGCAAAAAATAAAATATTACAATTGTTCAGATATGATCTTATCTAAAAGATCTTAGCTAGATTTTCGGGAATTTTCTATGTCGGAATAGGAAAATTTCTATTTCTTTATTTGATGATGTGCCGTCCGACTTCCTTCAAGCTTAGCGCTATCAAAACGAAATTCTTCCAAGTAGATCGAAGATATTTGAGTTGACACTTTGATTATCTTGCCGAGTTCATGACTTAGAATATTCGCTTATTGTTTCTCATGGACCAAAATAGGATCTCGGATCCACCTCCAACATTGATCACTGGTGATTTGTTGCTCTGATAAGTTGTTGAACCAACGACTGTCAAAAATATATAATCTGGTTGGACTCACCAATAACTGAAAAAAACAAGACCGATATAAAAGTTAAATTTCCATTTAGAAAATTGACCTCTAAATTGACCTTGCCCAAAAATGCAAATCAACAATCCGACTAGCATCAAACTTATTCTGAAATATTTCGTTAAACTAATAATTTAAATTAAAAAAAAAAGGAAAAATTGAGTTTGCATATTGACCTAATACCTAAAAAAGTAGAAGCAAGAAGTGTGGAGGTAGTTAAGTAGTTTTGTGATATCTTAAGTATAAACTAAAGAAGAAGATGACAAGTTAACCAACTCATTAACTAAAGTTCATTCCTTTATTTGTATGAATACAAAACCATGACCCCAATTTTATATTTAATCTCTTCGAAATGAAACAAATAAAAAATTTCAATTGTAGCAAATCCAACATTACAAACTAATTGAACCACCTAGCTCCCAACCAAACTTCACAATCCTAAATTTAAGATACAAAAGGAACAACAACTAAACCATAATCACTTAATTCCGACCAAACCACTTCTACCAAACCAAAGCTCCAAAACCAACTAAAATCTATCAGATAAACCCGGAATCCATATGGGTAGATTGGTGTCATAGTCCAACCGCTTTCACATCTCTAAAACATTACATTGGGCAAATATAATTTTCTAGAATCAAATTCAAAAAAAATATAGCAAAAATAACATTCAACCACTTACTAAAATCATTTTTTCTAACGGGTGAATCTTTTTATCTTTCAAGAAAATACATGTTAATTTTATATCTACTAAAGTAATCACTTGTAATTTTAACCCTAGTAACTATTTTCCCAACTATTGTACGTTTCATTATTTCTTTTTTAATGATAAATCATTATAAAATAGGTATGATATAACATTTTATATAGAGAGAATTTGCTAAAAAGACATAAGCTTATAAAAAATTAGGTGCCAAATATGGTTTTTCTCTACTAGTGTCTGTTCACATTCCTAAGACCCATTTACCTTTACTAAGCTACGTAATATTTGGCTAAATCCATGCATATCCTTTTTGTCAGATAGAGATAGTGTATAGATTTGGTTTACTTAATACCTTCTGCAACTTGAGGCATAACAACATATACATTTTTCTTTGTTCAAAACCAAATTCCTTTCTCTATTGAGTCCGAGAAGATAACTTCACGTCTCCAACCGTGACTCCATTCCTCTATTGCCCAACGAAGACAGCCTACAGGTACAAATTACAGATATGGTGTTAAATTTTAGAAATTTCAAATTCTCTCTTCGTTGTTTCAGAGAAAGAGTCGTAAAGTTGGGTTAGGATGGGTGAATCTGTTGTTAACAGAGATGGCAAAATCTATTTTAGTGGTGGCGAAATCTTCTGTTGGTGTGGAAAACGGGATCCAAAATTCTAAGGTTAGGAAACAGAGATGCAGTCATAGTTGTTTGTTAGTGCGATAGGTTTGGGTGTACGCAAATACTTGACGGTGAACATGGTTAGGTTAGGGCTTACTTATGCTTGTACGGGTTTATGTGTTGGCTGTTATGTAACTTGTTGCATGTTAACCCAAGGAGATATAGATATATGCATTGATATTAGTTTTTCTGAGATAATATGCTTTGTTATTAGTTTTTCTAAGCTTTATCCCACATATTGCATGTATCTATCAAACCTATTATATGTCCGAAATACGAGATCTCCACCGGCGAAGATTTGTCTTTTGCGGATAAGACAGACGATCCAAAAGTTGAGTCGATGTTAAACTTTATTGATATAGGTTTTACATTTGAGAATGAAATGTTCGAAGGTAGGGTTGTGCCTTCTGATTTCAACATTCCAATTGCTGATACAAGAACACAGAAAGAGAAAGGCGTGCCAAATATGAAGCAGTTTAGGAAGCTGAAAGCCACAACCTCAACTGCAAGGAGGGGCAAGAAAGCTGCGGGTAGTGACCATGAAGGCACGTCTCGTAGGTATTCTGCTTTTGGGTACACCTGTAAATGTAACACGTAAAGTGGTTATATGAGAAGGTACATAATTGTGTATACCTGTAAATAACAACATAAGCATGTACGCAAGCGCCTGTAACAATTCATGTGTAGCGTTACATAGCTACATAACAACAAATTAGCCAAAATCCTCCGCCGATTAAACTATGATACCCAAATAGTGATTTGTTTAATAATTTTGTAACTCATCTCTGACATATTAAATACATATGTTCCCTTCATATCTTCTTAGATTTGATTAAAAGAACGGTTAACTTGGCTTCTATTTAATAACGTTTCATTTAATGTAGGGGTACTTTGGAGATTTTGAACTTGTGGTATGTGAAAGAACTAATTTAGTTTAAACTTGTGTAGTCAACCTAATTTTGTTAAAACTTTGTGTCATTATCTCAATTTCTCTTTTATATATTATTATCATTAACAATAAGAGTAGGCAAAGGTCAAGAGACATTATACTCATTTTTTAATGCTTGGTTTCAAACATTACCTTCAAACCTTCGGTGTCTTCTATAATTTTTTCCTCAAATAAGTCAATAATTGGAAATAATTAGTAATGAAATTATATCTTGAATCTATCCTGTGGTATAATCTAAGTTGTATGGAATCAAAAACGGGTATGCAGAAGCGGAAACGTTTAAAAGCGTGGAATCGAGGTTTTTAGAAAATTTAAGGAAGCGAATATGTGTTGGAAGCGTGTAGACATATATATATATATATCATAAGTCACTAAACATAATTATATTAAAATAATTGTATTTAAAAAAAATTTAAGTTGTAATTTAAATATTATAAATTATTTTAAAATAAAAACAATTCTCAAAGTATGTTATTGTTTAAATTTTAATGTTTTTATCAAAATTCACTAAATTGAATTGCATAGTAAACTAGAAGCTAATGAGTTAGTTATTGGTTTGTTTAATTTTTAAAATATTTCATATGATATGGACAATTTCGAGCTTTCAAAACGCTTCTATCTCGAAATCATAAGCTTTTATCAAGCTTCCAAACTTTTATTTTTGGAATCGCGATTCCAAAGAGATTCTGAAAGATTCCATGAGATTCCGATTCTGTTTTCGATTCTGAAGCGAGAAGCGCATCATCTTTGAAGATTCCGTGCTACGTAGGATATAGAATCAGCTTTTGGTATAATTTGTGGTTTCTATCAATTTGAAACAAAATTAAGAATTAAAAGAGATATATGAATTTAATATGCTTTAAAATAAATATTTTTGTCGAAGTTCAACTCCAGAAAGTTATGTAACTTTGCACTATCACTACAAGAAAACTTGTCGTTTGAGATTGCACAATCAGTCGCTAATCAATTCCATTTTTGAAAAGACAATGAAAGAAAATCAAAGCTGGGTGGTAAAATCATCGGTATGTCTAGGCGCAGAAGAAGATCCCGAACCATCATGCCGTGGAGGAGGACGAGGAGGCATCGAAGTAAAGTGAGAAGGGAAAGAAGGTAGTGCCGCGTGTAGGTACTCAAGTAGTTGTTGATTCTGCTGTGTGAGATAAGTGATGTTATCCTTTTAGCTCGCCATTTCCTGCTGCACGTCTTGCTTGTAAGCCGCCATCTATTGCTGCAAATCTGAAATCGTGTCTATGACAGTATACGCAGCGATACCTTTGTTCTTTCTTGCATGAAACTGATGGCTAAGATTTCCTAGTCCGTAGACATTGCCTCTTCCGTCTGGCAAT
>OVAX01001410.1:34480-45939 GCA_900406405.1 Lepidium africanum | reverse complement strand
TAATATAACTTGCCTTCTAAATAAGTCTAACAAACTTCATATAATCTCGATATATAATAAATTTATAGCTTTAACTTAAAAACCCTGTTATATTGGTCTGTTTGGACTAGGTCGTATTGTTAATTACTAGGAAATAATTGTCATGTAATATTTGACTATTATTATCTCTTATAATAATAAAATAATTATTATCTCTTGATAAGCTAGATAATATTATTATANATTATTATCTCTTGATAAGCTAGATAATATTATTATTTTGTTTTTATCTTATATGTATTTAACTTAAATATTATTTGTTTTTGTTTTGATCGGAACTTAAAAATTATTTCGTTTGTAAACTAACAACTAACATTACAAATTGACTTAAATATTATTAACTTTAACTAAGATTACAAATGAATAATGTTTCACTGAATGTAACTTTAAAATCAATATCTATTTAAATATTCCTAATAATATCTAATTTAAAAATATTTTCCTAATCCTAATCAAAAAAATGTCAACGACAATTATCTAAGACTCTCTCATGACAAAAATCATAACACCAACGTTTATAAGTTTTTTTTTTTCTAAACAATTCTAATTCTTTTTTTTTCTCGATTTTTTATTTCCCTAATCATGTCTTTCTCAAAAATATTTTGTTGAAATCTTGCAAAAAATAAAAACTAAAGAGTTAAAGTTAAAGTTAAGATTCTAAAGTTTTGAAAGGTATACACTAAAAAATTTGGTCAAATCATTGATATGATTATTTGTGATTCTAAAATATATTATTAATAATTTATTTATTTGCATATTTGTTACTGATTATGAATATATTTAAATCTTTATACATAATAAAAGTGTATCTTTAACTTAAACACCATGTTATATTGGTTTATTTTCGATTAGATCATATTATTATTAGGAAATAATAGTCGGATAATATTATCTCTTACAATAATAAAAAGAAAAACTAATCTTTAATTTTAAATTTGTTAGATTGACACATTTATTGTTATTAATCTACAAACTTAGGCCACGATTGGTAAATCATAGAGTTATAGCATGAAGGAGCATAAGCATTGAAGAGACTAGAAGATGTCATATGCTTATAATATTAGGTTTATGATATGTGATTGGCATAAAGGTGAGTAATTAGATTTAAAATTACAAAATTAGATATCATAATTTATATATAGTATTATCTGCAGAATATTAATCAAGGGTAAATTTGTATTTTAATTATTTTTAATGCTCTATGCTTGGGAAAAACTCATTTTAGGAGTATTGAGCTACTGAGCATTATGAAGTCTTATATGATCCATTTTATGCTTAGGTAAAATAAAATTGATTGACTTTCATTAAACCCCTTAAAAAAATTTATATACGAAAAATTATAATGCATCAAAACTGAAATCAATAGAAATCAAAATTTACCTATATATTATTTTTAGTACTGATATCATATATATATATATATACAATTAATAAATTTAGATATACAAATCTGACTATGAAATAAATAAAAAATCAAATACTACATATAAATATTGTAAATAAATAAATAAAACTATAAATACATAATAATTTTTCACAAAAATATATCTCATACATAGCATAGACCATCATCTAATATATATATATATATATATCCATCGCAATCACTGGCCTCAAACAACAAAACATCAAATGTGTATCAATGAGAGTGTTTAAGGTTATGAATGATTATATATTAAACAAATTGCATTTCTTAATCCAAGTAATTATTGTGATCATGAATTGATATGCCCTTAGAGATAAAGCAAAGATATCTTTGTTAAGTACATACTATATTATAAATAGAAAATACTATTATTGATACGTGCTTATATATGTCGCTTTGTGTGGTCAATTCGACAATCGGTCTCGATGACTATGTTCAACGGCATGGTCCGTCCGTATCATGTATTATTTCTCATGACCAAACAATTAATGCTAAAGATATTATTAACTAACTATGTAATGTTTGATTGGGAGAAAAGAATATTAATATAATGGCTTACAATGTTACAATAAATCACGTAAATGTGCACTTTAATAATTACTCCACTTAGGTCATAAATATAAGTCCGTTAATGACCGTTATTATATTCAACTTGTGTAGAGCTTTTGTCTAACAAAGATGAACCAATATGCAGATGACATGATAACACAACATTGATTGTGTTTATTTCTTCAATGATTATATGTATAAGATTGGATCTATTCTTGTGGGAAAATGTTTTTTGGTCAAATATTTAAAGATTGGATCTAATGTTTGCGTTTTGGAAAAGTATAGAGCATAGATTGAATTTTATCTATTGATTTATTGACAAAAAAAAACTTAAATTTCTTTAAACCCTAAACCTTATTATGGAAACATACATGTTCGTTTGAAATCAAACTCTTGTGGAATAGACATTTAGTTTATTCTATGTTTGTGAAAGAGTTTTTGTGCAGATTATGTTGGATTAGATTACATTAGCATTGTTTGAAGTAAGTTTATGTTATGTAAATATCTTTGCATCCTCAGATCTGAATGGTACAGTCATGGCACTATCAACATTCAATGTAATGTTTTCCCTTGAAACACAAATGACTCTTTTTGGTGTGGGGATCTCTATTATTTATGATTGATTCAACTCAAACATGTGTAAATTATTCGATGATGAATTCTTATTCATGAAGCAATATGTGGTAACATTGCTTAGTTATTCATCTTATGCGAAAAATGTCTCTATCAATAATAGTAGTTAGTGGTCCGTAAATATTGTTGAAACAATGAATTGTATATTTAATGCAAAATCGTAAAGATATTTTAATCGATAGATTCGTTGTAAAAGTTAAGATTCAATCAACAATAAGAAGAAATTAATCATTTGTGTAGATCTCAACGGTAAGTTTGCGACAATAAATAAAAGTTGATCCTTTGATTACGGCAATTGGAATTTGTAATTCTAGAACATGTTTCATATGGTAAGCAATAATTATGTTTTGTAAATCATAATTATAAATTCCTGTTCTTCCATAACGTTGTAAAAGGGTTGAATTTGTTCTGTTAAAAGGCTTTTTGTTGTTTTAATTGAAAAGTTAGGGAAGAAAAAGAAAGAAAAAAAAGTTTAAAGCAAAAATTAAAAGAAATGTAAAAAGGAAAAAAGCGACATGAAAAGGATCGCAAAGGAAGGGTCAAAAGGCGCGAAAGTTAACTAACGAATAACGTGGCGGTAAATCCTTTTTACCGAGTGGTTAAAAAAGCAACTCGTCTGTTACTGCGGCGTCAGTATATCTAATACTACTATTTTGATTTCATCCATACGCGTGACGTTAAGCTACCTATTCCGAGAAATGAAAATAATATACATATATATGTTTATAGTATATGATAGTTTTTTTTTTTTTGTCTATTTTTTACTAATCCTAGTAAGGTTTCAAAGTTACTCATTAATAGAATGATTCCACGTGTCAAAATCCATCGATCAAATATTTTTCTCTATTTATTTAGCTTTTTAAAAATAAATAAAAAATATCTTTAAATAATATTTTTTAATATTTAGCTTATCCTAATATAAAAAGAATTCATAACCTAAAATAAATCTTAATTATTAAAAAATTGGATAATACAACTCCGAGACAAGGAAATCTTATTATATAAAGTAATATTTCAAAATTACTCATTAATAGGATGATTCCAAAATCCAACGATCAAATATTTTTCTATATTTATTTAGTTTTTTAAAAATAAATAAAGAAGATCTTTAAATAATTTTTTTCAATGTTTAGCTTATCCTAATCTAAAAAGAATTCCTAACCTAAAAATAAATTTTAATTATTAAAAAATTGGATAATACAAATCCGAGACAAGGAAATCTTGTTATATAAAGTAAGACTTCAAAATTCCTCATTAATAGGATGATTCTATGTGTCAAAATCTAACGATCAAAATTTTTTCTGTATTTATTTAGTTTTTTAAAAATAAATAAAATAGATCTTTAAATAATTTTTTTCTAATATTTAGCTTATCCTAATATAAAAAGAATTCCTAACCTAAAAATAAATCTTAATTATTAAAAAATTGGATAATACTACAAGACAAGGAAATTGGGTATATTAATTATTAAAAAATTAATTCCAACAAAAAGTAATTTTTATTACATATCTTATTATATAAATAAAAATTATATTAAAATTTATTTATAAAAAAAACGAAAAAAAAACAAAAACTAATCCTAATATATATTTATAGATATAATATTTTGAATAATATCGATCTCTAAAGAAATCCTAATTTAATTGTTAAAAAATTAATTATAACAAAAAGTAAATTTCATTACTAATGTTATTCTATAAAAAAAATATTATATCAAAAATTATTTATAAAAAAAGAAACTAGATATATATATATATATATATATATGATATTTTGAATAAAATCTATCTATAAAGAAATCATAATCTAATATAAGATATATATATATATCTCTGATCATAATCTTAACAGAAAATAATTATCTAAATATCTTCTAAATATTTATTTTTACACATAATCCTAATTTAAAAGAGAATTTGTATCCATAATCCTAATCTAAAAGACAATTGTAAATATCAATTGTTATATATACATAAACACATAGACGATTTTTCCAATACTCTCAAACTTTTCAAGCTTTCTTTAATTTATTTTTTTCTCTTTCGTTTATATCTAACACCATCAATGCAAATAAACTAAAAGGGTAAACACTTTAAATTTAATGTTTTATAATTTTATTTTAAAATTATTAGCATGAGATCTTATTATCCTATTATATAAAATTATGTTTTAAAAGTTATTAATCAGTGGGATTGTTCCATACGTTAAATCAAAAAATAAAAAATTATTCTATATTTATATTTTATTTTAAAAAGATAAAATATAATTATAATCCTATTATATAAGGTTGGTTTCAAAAGTTACTAATCTTATTATATTAAGGGGTGTTTGTTGGAGGGTGGATTTTAATGGATTTAGAAATCCTTATTCTAAATCTATATAGAAATTTTTAGATTTTAAAATCAAATAAAGTCAATTTTAAAATCAATATACTAGATTTCAAAATTAAACAATGCTTGAATAACACATGATTTATATATGTATATCAAAATCCATACTTAAATCACAAGATTTGAATATGGATTTTAAAATCATTGATTGAATAACACATAATTTTGTAAGGATTTCTAAATCCATCAAAATCCATTAAAATCCACCCTCCAATAAACCACATAACTTGGGTTTCAAAAGTTACAAATCAATGGGATTATTCCATATATCAAATCTAACAATTAAAAATTAATTCGTATTTAGATTTTATTAAATTTGTGTTTCAAAAGTTATAAATCAACAATATTATTCCACATGTCAAATCCAACGATAAAACATATTGTGTATTTATATTTTATTTTTAAAACTATAAAATCAAATCTAATTATATGAAGTTGGATCTCAAAGTTACTCACTAACAAAATTCTTCCATGTTTTAAATCTAACGATCCTAAATTTTGCAGTAATTTTTTTTAATATTGTTTTCCTTAAATAATTATATTTATCGCAAAATATTTATCTTTATTTATAATCCTAAAATAAAAAGGATTTTAAATTATTATCTTTATCTATTATTATAAAATAAAATAATAGTTACAAATATTTATCTTATATTTTATTGTATAAAGTTGGATCTCAAAGTTATTTATTGACATAATTCTTCGACGTGTCAAATATAACGATCTTAAATTTGGCAGTATTTTATATATTTGAAGACATATTTTTTTTTAGTATTTATATGTACCATAAAATATTTATCTCTTTTCACAATGCTAACATAAAAATAAATTGTAGATAATTATCTCCATTTATAATTGTACAATAAAAAATAATCATAAAATATTGATCTTATATTGAGTATAAAACAAAATAATATTAGATTCTTCTAAAAATATAATTAAATAATGTATTTGCCTAGATTAATGTAAATAAATTATAACTTGAAATGTAAATATTAGTTTAAGTTATAAAATTTATATATGTTTTTTTAAAAAGTTAATCTTTTTTTTGTCGACCACATGTAAGAATTTAAAAATTGATGATCACAAGATACCTTTTCTGTGCATCGGGCAAGAATGTGTGATTCAAAAAACAGAGATACAATGAAGATCAAATCTTGATATCAAATTTTTCAAGTGCAAGAAAACCCGTGCATCGCACGGGTCCTTATCTAGTCTTATTATATAAAGAATGGTTTATCAAAGTTATTAATTAACATGATTTTTCCACTTGTCAAATCCAACGATCATAAAAGTTTCTGTGATATATTTAAAACAACTAAAAAAAAGATAATTATAACTCTATAACAAAATATTTATATCTATTTGAAATTCTATTATATGAAGGAATTGAATCTTATTATATAAAGAAGGGTTTCTCAAAGTTAGTATTTAACAGGATTCTTCCACGTGTCAAATCCAACGATCATAAAATATTCGCTGATAGATTTAGAAAAATTTAAAAAGAAGATAATCATAATTATGACACAAAATATTTATATCTATTTGAAATCTTATTATATGAAAAAACTGAATGCTAACATAAAAAGAAATAGTAAATAATTAACTATATCATAATCTAAAAATAAAAATGATGTCAATATTCTAATAGGAAAACAAAATTCAATAAAATAATTACAAATATTTTAGTTATAAAATAAATATTATATATAGATAATTATCTATATAAAGATTAGTTAAGACTCAGCATGTAATATCTTATTATATAAAGTAAGGTTTCTCAAAGTTACTAATTATTGGATTTTTCAACATGTCAAATCTAACGATCATAAAAATTTTGATGATATATTAAAAAAATATTTCAGATTGGCTAAAAAATTTCATTCCCTTATTATTTCTACTAATTATAGAAGAAATAGACCAAATTCGTATATCTATAAGATTATATTCTACTTTTAGAACTTTTAGAATTATTTTTGATATAAGCATGTGTGAATATGGTTAATAAAACATTTTTCTCAAAGATTTTTTTAAAAATATGTATCTTATGGGTTTTAATAACATTCGTTTTGAAGTTAAACCTTTATTTTTAACGCCTTAATTATTAACTACAAGATTAAATCTTACATATAACTTTTAGAGCTAATTAGCTCAATATTTCTTTTAATAATAGAAATCTAATAATTATCCTCTTTATAAAGTTTATTAAATGAATGTCATTAGAACAATTGTGTCAAAGACCAAAAGGACATTGGTCCAAATAGTGTTAATTTGGTATTGATGACATCTGGACGACAAAACATTAATTGTGGGAAAGCGCATATAATGTGTTGTCCCTTTGGTTTGTTTCTGGTACAATATATTGTATCAGGTAATATATTTATTAGCTGCTAACATAAATATATACCAGCTAACACAAATATTACCTGCTAACTTATATAAACATTACCGAGTAACATAAATTGTAAACGGTAAAAAATAAGTTAGATAGTACATAATCATGTACATAGTAATGTTCGAATTAGATAGTACTCGTTAACAGATATGTTATCCGAGTAACATATATTACCCGCTAACATATATTTTAGCAGATAAAACATATGTTATCATGTATATGAATACGCTAACACAAATATTAGCAAATAAAATATATGTTATTCGAGTAACATATATAGTATCTGCTAACTTATAGATTAGTTGTTAATAAATTTAGCATCAATTCTATTACCAATATCGACATCACCACCAACACCGAACACTCTACTACCATAAATACAGTTTCACAGTCAGACTGTCGCAACGACCAACACCAAACAAATGTCGCTGTCCCGATCGAACAATTCGGTGAATCCACATTCACATTAGTTAGCAAACATGTGGACACTTAGCATGCAAAATACATGAGATGTGGAAAACCAATATTTATTTACCCAACTACAAAAAATCTACACATCGATGATTCAGACTAACTCAGATTAGTTACAAAATGAGAACCCAGAGTCACCCAACTCATATTACCCAACTTTGTAGTTTTCATTCACTTAGCACACAAAAAAGGAATAAACACTTGCAATACACATGAGGTATGGGAAACTCGTATGATATGCAAAATGTAAGGATATAAATGTAGCGTAACACGTAGGTCAATAATAGAATAGGAATGAATATTAACTTTATATGTATTGGGAATCAGCGAAAGATCGAAACTTCGACAAACGTAATCTCAAGTAGGTGAGAGGCGTGTGAGAATAGCCTTTATCTCTTCGAATAAAAAATGGCCTCCCATAATTTAACCCTAAAAAGGGAAAAGAGAAAGTAGAAATTTAATTTACAAAAGAAGAAAACAAGTTAAGAGTAACGGAGTGAAGAATGTTGTGGTTCTCAAGAGTTCTAATCCAATGAGAGTCAAAGAAGAGTGACGGAAGTAAACGACAGTGAATGGTTGGTTATGAAAAGAACAAATTTATAGGAGAGACACGTTCACTGTAGCTTTATCCCACGTGCCAAAGAGTTTAATCTCCGTTCAGACAAAACTAAGATGGGTGGTTATGAAGGTAGGACCTTCAAGCACCATACTCCTACACTTAGAAGGCTCGCTGAAGCAACATTTGTGTTTCCGTGAAATTAATGGGTTATTGTCATTTATTTATTTATTGAAAGTATACTCTATCATTTAGAATTGGCAATAATACATTTTTGTATAAAGAGTGTTGATATATGCTGTTTCTTCATCAACTAAGAGGGAAAATTTGGTGAATGTCAAAATAAAAAAGAGAGAAAATTTGGTTACCTAAACTTCTATCCACCATTGAAATTAAAGGGTAAGATTTCGTTTTCTTTATGTTTAGTGAATGGAAAGAAGTTATTTTAACGATCTGCTCTTAAAAGTCTAAATTTCTAAACAATATCACGTAAAAATTATTATCTAATGTTTTAGAATCATTCTCTGATAAAAAAATATATGTGAACTTAATCAATTAACAAAAAAACACTTATTCCGAAGTAAGCTATTATAGACAAAAATTTCTTAAATTTTTTAATTATTATTTGAAAAACAAACTTAGAGTTGGTGATTTGTTGGTGAAATTTAGTTGGTGGTTCTCTAACTAAAACTCAATCACTGTTAACATGGTAATGTTGTCGAATTAGTGTAATATGTTTCCATTTAATAATATATAATTTATGCTAAGATTCAGAGTGATAATATGAGAATTAATTTGCTCGTTTATATTAGAAACAAACAGTGAAATTCCCAACAAAACCAAAATAAAAAAACACAACTCTACAATAAAACATGACATATAACCTAATGATTTGTATCAAAATCATTAATGTGACACAATTCAGATTTAAGAAAGCATAATACTTGTGCTTGAAATAAATAAATTGAAAAAATAGATCAATAATTAAGATGTGAAGCAAAGAAGTGGGCCTCTTATATAGTTTAAAAGTAAGCGCTATGAGACTGCGTGTCGGGATTTTTCTTCCACAATTCATGCCGTCGAAGTTTTATTTAGTGTCTAATACAAATCCATAATCTCTAATTTTCTTATAATATAATTAAACATCCCATGTGGACACCAAAGCCTGGAAATCTTGACAATCAGCTTTATTTGATAACTCAAATATGAATTTTAATTAGTTTATTATCTTTATAATGAGACTTTATTTTGACCATTTTGGTCCACTAATACATTAGTACAAAAGTTATAATCACTTATATCGATTATCATTCCACTCACATCTCTTCTTTTGATAGCAGATATGAGGCTTTAACGACTTGACAATATTAATATACACTTAAACATAAACAAACTGATTACTATGTATACAATTGAAATCGAATAAGAATATTGGAAGAGTAGTATCGTAGTGCCTTCTGGTATAGTATAAATTATTCTTGTTACAAAATATTATCTAAATCTCTCAAAATAATATATGCATTGATTTGACATAACGAATTATATAAAACGAATAAAAACATTTTGATTGGATAAAATTAAAGGGAATCGATGTTTCTTTTGTTTCAATTACAAACAAATAGATAAAAAAGTGTGATTGGTAATGATTTTGGTTGTTTTTCAAAACAAAATTGTTTCAAAAGCATTTAAATTGATTCAATCGTGCTTTAAATTTATTTTTAGTTTTCATTGCTCTGGAAAAATAATTTTTATTTATAAAATGTTTTTGACGATAAAAAACCAAAAACTTAGAGCCACAAACTTGACAAATATAAATTTCTACAGAAAAAAAGTCTGCAGCAAAAAAACCTACAAAAAAATATAACCAAAAAATCTATAGCCGAAATCCTACCACAAAAAGTTAAAAGTTACCGCTTTTACTATTCACCCCAAAAACACAATTTGACTATATAAAAATGGAAATTTCCGACAAATAGAAAAGCTGGTTGATTCTAAGAAATCACATCTGATTGCAAATCTGACCAGAACTCGAAAATTAAACATATATTGAAATAATAAAAGAGATAACATAAATCGAAAGTTCAAAGTCGGGCCGCACGTACCGGGAGAGTTCTAAGAGACACTTCCAACTATTTACAGTTATATTCTTAACTTCCCAAAATATCCTTAGTCAAATGAGTCAAACCCATTAATGTAAACTACTGTCGGTGTCGGTGGATGGTACAAGCGTAAAATTATTTAGGGTAAATATGGAATTTCATCTATCTGAACTAACTGAACAAAAAAGTGCATTCACATGTGTTGTGTAATTAATTAACTTTTGTTCCAAATTACTGTCTGTCCCATTCTATTAATGAATTTGATTAAGGAAGATTCCCTTAATTAATCTCAAGTTGGCTTGATTGATTTAAACTTTCATCAGATCCAAGAATCAGTCATATACATAAACGATCCTGAAACAAAATTACAAAAATAGAAGAAAATTAAGACCATATTAATAGGTTAAACTAAACTACAAAATTCTAACTGGCTATTAGTCTAGTAGTATGTGGTAAATTCACTAAAAATAAATGTATTTGTATGTCGAGAAATTGAATCTCGTTATCTGTATTAAGTAGAAATTTGACTAATTGGTAGATCTGTTATGGCACAATATTATAAAAAACTAAACTACAAAATTAAAAATTTTGGAATAATATAAAGTTTGGTAAATATAATAGTTTTGATAAAGACGTACAAATCTAAAATGACAGGTACACAGTGATTTAGAAGTGGAAGACACATGTACGATGTAAATTGTCAAAGACTTCTTCACTAATAAAAATAAACCAATGTACTTTACGTACTCTATTTTATTTATGTTTATTACTTTAAATTACCAAATAAAAATTCAACATCTATAAATTATGATAAAGACTTAAAGAGTAGTGACGCACTAAATCAATCAACCAAAAAAATAAAATAAAATTAGATAAACCTCAAAAAAAAAAAAAAAAAAAA
>OVAX01001410.1:0-34465 GCA_900406405.1 Lepidium africanum | reverse complement strand
CAAAAAAAAAAAAAAAAAAAAGTAGCGTGATTAGCTCCTTTTAATTCAATCAACTGACTTTTCTCCTTTTCATCTTCCCGTTTTTTTTTTCATTTATTTTCCGTTAGAAAATTATTTTTATATAAAATAAATAAAAGCGTAAAAATTGGTGGGAAAGCGTCGGTAGCTCACGGCCACGCAATGATGATGTGAGTTTACACTTGTGAAGTGTGTAATAAAACCCCTTCTTCCTCCTCTTCTTCTCCTTCGTCTTCTTTCTTCTTTCTTCTCTCCTTTACACTAAAACAGAAGAAGCTTTCACTTCTTCTTCTTCTTCTTCATCTTCTCTCTGGTCTGGTTTTGTGGAGGTTAATGTGGGAGATGGGGACTGGAGATTCTGCTTCACGATTGATTATCTGGCTCTGCTTAGGGTTTTTGATTCTAGGAGTTGGATTTGTGCAATGTGGAGTTACTTATGACCGTAAAGCTCTTCTTATTAATGGACAAAGACGAATCCTCTTCTCTGGTTCCATACATTACCCTCGAAGCACACCTGATGTAAGATACTAGAAAAGCGCTAAACCTTTTGTTTTTCTATGGGTTTAACAAAAAAGCCCTAACTTTTCTTTCCCTTAGGTTCTGTTTTATACATTTGATCAAAGCGGTTTTAATATTAATCAATTTTTGTTGTTGTTAGATGTGGGAAGGTTTAATTGAGAAGGCGAAAACTGGAGGTATCGATGTGATTGAAACTTATGTATTCTGGAATCTTCATGAGCCAACTCCTGGAAAAGTAACTTTCTTCTTCTTTCCTTTTTCTTCAATTATGTTCTAAATTCTACATTGTGTTTACGATTCTTTTTTCCTCTTAGTACGATTTTGATGGGAGAAAAGATTTGGTGAGATTCGTGAAGACAATACAGAAAGCTGGTTTATATGCTCATCTCCGAATTGGACCTTATGTTTGCGCCGAGTGGAATTTCGGGTAATAACAAAGTTCCTTTCTTGTTGCTTCATATTCAAACGCCTCTTAATTTGGCTACACATGTACAGAACATAAAGTTGTATTTTTGCAATGACCAGAGGATTCCCTGTTTGGCTGAAGTATGTTCCTGGAATCAGCTTCAGAACAGATAACGAGCCTTTTAAGGTCTAGTTTGTTACACTTTGAGTTTCCATTATCCAATTCATATCTTAAACAAATTTGCTTTATTACAAGCTAGAAACTTGTGATATTAATGTTCTTGGGATTATGTATGCAGAGAGCTATGCAAGGATTTACAGAGAGAATAGTTGAGCTGATGAAGAGTGAGAGCTTGTTCGAGTCCCAGGGTGGTCCCATTATCCTCTCTCAGGTAATAAACTTTAAACAGACTATTACTGTGAATTAGTGATCATGCAGAGTTATGTTTTGTAAGGATCTATGTGAGTTAACAAAAAGATGTCATCTTATTTTCGATTGTAGATTGAGAATGAGTATGGAAGACAAGGGCAAATATTGGGTGCTGAAGGTCACAACTACATGACATGGGCAGCTAAAATGGCTGTAGCTACTGATACTGGTGTCCCATGGATCATGTGCAAAGAAGACGATGCCCCTGACCCAGTGGTGAGTTTCTTTATTCATAAGCATAGTAATAAGTTAATAAGTTTTGGTTAGTTAATTGGTCTGGAGCAGTTGTAATGTCGTTGACTTTGAAGACTGAACTCAAATTCATTGGTTTTGGTACAGATAAACACATGCAACGGTTTCTACTGTGATTCGTTTGCTCCTAACAAGCCATATAAGCCAACAATTTGGACAGAAGCATGGAGCGGCTGGTAAAGATTCTCATTTGCTTTCACTTCATATGTGTACATGAATTTATAATCTTCAAATTGGTAACCTTTTTCTTATCCTGTAAACTGGAAATGCATCATATATTAGGTTCACGGAATTTGGTGGGCCAATGCACCATAGACCAGTACAGGATCTGGCGTTTGCCGTTGCACGTTTCATACAAAAAGGAGGATCCTTTGTCAACTACTACATGGTACGCTCACTTAGCAACTTGGTTAATCATCTAGCACCTTACACACTTGCAGATTTGGTTATCATCAGACATCTTTAAATGTAAGATCCCATTGTCTTTTCTTGAGAACAGTATCACGGAGGAACTAATTTCGGAAGAACAGCTGGAGGTCCATTTGTCACCACCAGCTATGATTACGATGCTCCTATTGATGAATATGGTAATAACAGGAAACCAATTATTTTTCTCCTCATTCAGGTTAAAGCAGTGCTTTGTGTACTAAGTGAGTCGTTACATGATAAATAGGTTTAATCAGACAACCTAAATATGGTCACCTAAAGGAGCTCCACAGAGCTATCAAGATGTGTGAAAAAGCTCTGGTTTCAGCTGATCCTGTTGTTACATCGTTAGGAAACAAGCAACAAGTAAGAATGCATCTACTGTGATAGACTTGTTTCAATTTAGTTGCAGAATCTCTCAGTGCTTCTCTGCTAAAGTATGTCCTCACTTTCTTTTTTTTCTTTTCACTTTCCAGGCTCATGTATACTCCTCAGAATCAGGAGAGTGTTCAGCTTTCCTAGCAAATTATGATACAAAATCGGCAGCAAAAATATTGTTCAACAATGTTCACTATAATTTACCTCCTTGGTCTATCAGCATTCTTCCTGACTGTAGAAATGCAGTCTTCAATACTGCAAAGGTAAGTGTATATGATAGTTCTGACATTAAGAATTGTGGTTTCTCATATTTTGTTTATTATTCTGAAACTTGAATTTTTATTGTTCTATTTCAGGTTGGAGTTCAAACATCACAAATGGAAATGTTGCCAACTAACAAGAATTTCCAGTGGCAAAGTTATCTGGAAGATCTTTCTTCTCTAGATGACAGCGCCACATTCACCACTCATGGACTCTTGGAGCAGATAAATGTCACACGTGACACAAGTGATTATCTTTGGTACATAACTAGGTAAGAGAGAAAAATTTGCTACCTCATACGATTTAGATTATCTGTAGCTTTGTATTTTTCAGAACTTGCTAATGAACAATTGAAATTTGTATGTAGTGTTGATATCGGCGAAACTGAATCATTCTTGCATGGAGGAGAGCTACCAACTCTTATTGTTCAATCTACAGGCCATGCCGTGCATATATTTGTCAATGGACAGCTTTCAGGTATGGTACTTCCAATAGTTTGGCCTGCTAACTTGTATTGTAGAGTTTCTGATATGCAAACTTTAATATATGGATTCAGGTTCCACCTTTGGAACAAGGGAAAACAAGAGATTTACTTATCAGGGAAAGATCAATCTCCATTCTGGAACCAATAGAATTGCGTTACTGAGTGTTGCTGTTGGATTGCCAGTAAGTGTTCTCTTTTTCTCATCTGCTCTTAAGTTTGTTTTCATTTTTGCCTCATTCTGATCTTTTCTTTTCGTTTTGGAAGAATGTTGGTGGACACTTTGAGTCATGGAATACTGGAATCTTGGGTCCTGTGGCATTGCACGGCTTAAGTCAAGGGAAAAGAGATTTGTCATGGCAAAAATGGACATATCAGGTGCTTTATCCGTCTAGTTTTCGCAAGATATACCCCTCTTGGTTTCCATTTTTTCCGGCATTGAGTTGTTTAACTCTATTTTCATCAGGTGGGACTGAAAGGTGAAGCTATGAATCTTGCGTATTCAACCGACACTCCCACTATTGGATGGATGGATGTATCCTTAACTGCACAAAGGCCTCAACCTTTGACATGGCACAAGGTTTGATTAAACCAAACACAACTCGTCAAAGCTTTTTCTATAAATTAGAATCTCAACTAATTGGTAAAATTTTGTTGTATTTCAGACGTTTTTTGATGCACCTGAAGGAAACGAGCCACTTGCTTTAGACATGGAAGGAATGGGGAAAGGACAGATTTGGGTGAATGGTCAGAGCATTGGGAGATACTGGACATCATTTGCGACTGGTGACTGTAGCCGTTGTAGCTACACTGGAACATATAAACCGGACAAATGCAATACTGGCTGTGGTAAACCTACACAAAGATATTACCATGTGCCGAGAGCATGGTTAAAGCCGGGCCAAAATATGTTGGTTGTATTCGAGGAGCTTGGTGGAAACCCATCAAGTGTGTCTTTGGTCAAAAGATCAGTAGCTGGAGTTTGTGCAGAAGTTTCTGAATACCATCCGAATATCAAGAACTGGCAAATCGAAAGCTATGGTAAAGGACAGACATTTCGAAGACCGAAGGTTCATTTGAAATGTAGTCGAGGCCAAGCAATCGCAGCTATAAAATTCGCAAGCTTTGGGACTCCTTTAGGAACCTGTGGGAGTTACCAACAAGGAGAGTGTCATGCAGCTACCTCATACTCCATCTTAGAGAGGGTAAAAACACTGAATCTTTACACAAACAATATTACAACACAATCACCCTCTTGTTTATATAATTACAATGTCTCTGTGTTTTGTTGATTGCAGAAGTGTGTAGGGAAAGCAAGATGTGCAGTGACGATATCCAACAGCAATTTCGGGAAAGATCCTTGTCCGAATGTGCTGAAACGATTGACGGTTGAAGCAATCTGTGCCCCAGAGACATCCATAAGCAAGTGGAGACCTTAAAGACAACCATTGAGCCCTTTGACTACAAAACGTATAACCAAACAATACAGACTACAGTGAGAGGAAGAAAAGAAAGTGTAAGCTATGTTAAAATGTGTGTGTGTGAGTGTGTGTTAGTTTGAATAGAGACGTGGTTTTAGAGTAGTTTCAGTTAGTCTGTAGAGTTGTGATGGGTCTCGGGCAATTCCGGGTCTTATCAAAAAACGTTCTACCCACCGGTCACCATCGACCATTTTAACCGGTTATGGAGACCGGAATTGTTGGGTCTGAATGAAGTCAAATTTAAATTTGGTAATGATTTGTCTTTGTAATCAACAAAAAAGGGTTCAGGTTTAGGAGAAAGGATATCCTATTGTGACCCATTTTTCTCTTAAGTTGTAATTGTCACTAGTTCTATTTTTAATTTCATTTCAACAATGTCTCTTTTTCCTCTTCGCGTAATATTTTTCTTAAATACTTTAGCGGAAGTTAGAGATGCCCAATAAGCATAGTTTTAATAAGAAAAGCCCAATCCATGAGAGCCCGGTAGATGGATAGCCCATGAGGCCCAATTAGAAGTTGGTATCGAATAACTTTTGAGTCATTGCTCAACGGCAATCTTTTCATTGGTAGGGAAAATCTGCCCCATCGAGAGTATCCTGCTGTTATGATTAAATCTTTTCCAAATTATCGTCATATCTTCAAAAATTAAAACTGAATAATCTACCTGAAAATCATCATGATATCTTCAATATTAAATAACAACCTATCAAAACTGAGTAAACGAAATTATCCAACAAAAAACTAAAACAAATATATTTTTGATAAAACCGAAATAAAAATCCTATTCCTATTAGGAAACAACACGTTCGTTAATTTTCTATATAAAGCTTAGTTAGAAACAAACGAAACTCACAAAAAGTTTACGAAAGCAAAGCGATCATACACAATGATGAAGATGAATCTAGCTATAGTTCTGGTTTTATTCCTAAGCTTCACTACCGGAATTAATGGTGGCACAACAAGTAACTTTACTCGACAAGCACAACCTTCCATCGAGATGCCTCTCGAAACTTTCCCTTCTCCGGCTGGACATAATGCTCCCGAACAGGTTTGTTTTTATTCCTTCCTTAATCATGTATCTCTCGATTGCGTATTGGTGTTGATTTTCTGTATATCGTTGGTTAGGTTCATATTACTCAAGGAGATTACAATGGACGTGGCATGATCATCTCATGGGTGACGCCGTTAAAGCTACCTGGTTCTAACGTCGTTACTTACTGGAAAGCCGTTGACGGCGGTTTGACTCCGGTTAAGAAGAGCACTCATGCTTCCACTTCGTCTTACAGATTTTTTTACTATACTTCTGGATTTCTTCATCATGCCACCATTAAAGGACTTGAGGTTTGTCTTTTTTACAACTTAACTTGTAATTCAAGTAAAGTTTTACATGTTTTCTTAACGTTTCTCTTCTTATCTACTTTGCAGTATGATACCAAGTACATCTATGAGGTTGGTTCTGCTGAATCCGTAAGACAATTCTCCTTCACGACTCCTCCAAAGATCGGACCTGATGTTCCCTACACATTCGGCATTATTGGTACTTTACAGACCTTTCTAAATTTGAAGTTGTTGTGTTCGAAATCGGTCTAATACATTGTGTTTTGTAGGTGATCTTGGCCAAACTTATGCTTCTAATGAGACATTGTATCATTACAAGTCTAATCCTAAAGGCCAAGCCGTTCTCTTTGCCGGAGACTTAGCTTACCAAGACAACCACCCAAACCATGACCAGAGAAAGTGGGATACTTATGGAAGATTTATGGAGCCTGTTGCTGCTTACCAACCTATTATCTATGCTGCAGGAAATCACGAAATCGATTTCGTTCCAGAAATTGTAAGTGATCACATAATAACTCTTTCTTTTTGATTCAGTAACTTCAGTTTCAGAAGCATTAACTAAATTTGTATCTTAATTAGGATGAGCTTCATCCCTTCAGACCTTACATTAGGCGTTACCATAACCCTTACAAATTTTCAAAGAGCACATCTCCTCTTTGGTACTCAATCAGACGTGGTCCTGCTCACATCATTGTCCTCTCCTCTTACTCTGCTTATGGTAATCAACAAACCCTAAAACCTTTTTGGGATTATTATTAAGTTTTCTTGTGTAACACGTTATTGGTGTTTCAGGCAAATACACACCTCAATACAGATGGTTGGAGCAAGAGTTGAAGAATGTGAACAGAGAAGAAACTCCATGGTTGATTGTGATGGTTCACTCTCCTTGGTACAATAGTATTAATTACCATTACATGGAAGGCGAAAGCATGAGGGTTATGTTTGAGCAATGGTTCGTTAATAACAAGGTTGATTTGGTTTTGTCTGGTCACGTTCATGCATATGAGAGATCTCACCGTATTTCCAACTTTAAGTATAACATTACCAATGGGTTAAGCACTCCTGTCAATGATTCTTCTGCTCCAATGTACGTTACTATTGGAGATGGAGGAAACATCGAAGGAATTGCAAACAGGTAACAATGAATACACAATAACATAAAGTCTTGATTAATTTGGTGATATAAAACTAAGCTTCTCTGTTTTGTTTGTTTGTAATTCTGCAGTTTTACTGAGCCGCAACCGAGCTACTCTGCATATAGAGAAGCTAGCTTTGGTCATGCAGTTTTGGACATTAAGAACAGGACTCATGCATTGTACACATGGCATAGAAACCAAGATAGTGAACCGGTTGCTGCGGATTCAATTATGCTACATAACCGATACTTTTATCCGGTCGATGAATTAGTATCCGGCAATTTTACAAGTGTCTGAAGCTCTTAGTTTGTTTTATTTACGACTTGGTTTTTTTTCTTTTCATAATTACTAAGTTTGATAGTAATTGTCTGCTTTTCTATTTTGGATCTTTGGTTTTTTTCTTTTAATAATTACTAAGTTTGTTAGTAATTATCTGCTATTCTATCTTGGATCTTTGGTGTTTTTATTTTTCTAAGTTGGATTTTGATAATAAAATTTTCTAGATTTTTCTTAAATTTTCGTATTGCCCTAACTCGATCGTAATTCGTAAAAAATATTCTCTCTGTTCTAATTATATGATTTTTAAGAGAAAAAGATTTGTTCCAAATTATTTGGTTTTGTCCACTTTTAACGTAATATCTATGGTATCTTTATCTATCTTGAGTATTTAATGACTCTCCATAAAAAATCAACATACTTTAATGACTCCACCAAATCAATGAATTGTTCGTTGGGCTTTGGATTAGAGGCTTTTGGCATATTTGGGCTTTGTGGCCCAATTAGGCTCTAGTGATCTGCAAACACGTCAAGTTGTTTCTTTCGAATTCGTTTGTCCCGTCGACGATGGCGAAAAATGCAGTCGCCGATGTCATACACCTTGACAGTGACGACGACGACGACGACGGAGGTGGAAGCGCAAAGGTTCGGAGCTTGGCATCTCTAATGGAGAATCAGCAAGTTTCGAACACTAATGCAGCAACGGTGGCTCCTCGAGAAACCCTAGAATGCCGGAGTTTCTGGAAGGCCGGCGATAACTTTGTGAACCGTACCGCTGTTACCCAACCTGCTCCTGGTAATTTCTCTCATGCACATAGATATACGAACCAGAATTATGGTTTGTGGTTATTTTGTTGAGATGATAATTTGACAGGTATGCTTGAGCATGCTCGTGTTCATCCCAAGTTTCTTCACTCGAATGCTACTTCACACAAATGGGCTTTTGGAGGTAAAAATTATTAGTAGACTCCATTGGAACGATTAATTATATAGATTAGTGAGTTCCTTGGAGGTGTAGAATGAAAATTTTGTGATCATCATCTTTTTCATTTTCTCCTTTGTATTGTATTGCAGCAATTGCCGAGCTACTTGACAATGCTGTGGACGAGGTATTTCTGAGGAGTGAAATGCTTATCTTAGGTTCTGCTTTTGTTTTTGCTCATTGCCACTGAATAGTCGATGTTTGGTTATGTTGACTTGCTTCTTCTTCAGGTACAAAACGGTGCCACCTTTGTCAAAATCGATAAGATCGATCTTATTAAAGATAATTCGCCAGCTTTGGTTTTCCAAGGTACATTGCCTTTCAATGTATTTGTGATATTTTTCTTTAACTGAGGCTTTGGATGTTGCTAATGACATGATCATTTGTCCGTCTTGAAGATGATGGAGGTGGGATGGATCCCAATGGGATCAGAAAATGCATGAGCTTAGGCTACTCGTCAAAGAAGTCTAATACGACGATTGGACAGTGTAATTATTATAATTTGTTGATGGGACATTGATCTTCTTTCTTTATTAGGTGCAAAAGTCAGGTCTCTAACCATAGTTTCCACCTTTCTGTACAGATGGAAATGGTTTCAAGACAAGTACCATGAGACTTGGAGCTGATGCCATCGTTTTTAGTCGCTCAACTCGTGGAGGGTATTAATATATCTGTTACTTTTACACTTTGGATTTGACATATGCTCTTGTTTTTGACTTTACAATATTTGTATCTTTTCTCTTTAGCAAATCTACACAGAGCATTGGACTTCTGTCTTACACATTCCTTAGGAGAACTGGTCAGGATGATGTGATTGTTCCTATGGTACAATCCTCAGCATATGTTGTTTGTTGTTTATATGCTTGAAATTAATATTATACTGCAATGTTTTGAAAAGACAAATGAGCAACTATTGTTTGATCTCAATTTATGTTATTATATCTGGAATGCAGATCGATTTTGATACATCCAAGGATCAGCCCCAACCAATTATTTATGGGTCTCCTGAAGATTGGTCTACTAACCTTGACATTCTTCTTAAATGGTCCCCATTTTCAAGAATGGACGAGCTTTTACAACAGGTTGTTTAAGGTTGGTTCCTTACGTATTATTAATGTGGTCCATTTATTGATTCGATTATATCTGATTTCCACCTACCAGTTTGTGGATATCGGAACTCATGGAACAAAAGTAATTATATACAACTTATGGCTTAATGATGAAGGAATCTATGAGCTGAGTTTTGACGACGATGATGAGGTACTTGCACTTTCCTAAAGGGTCAGAGGTCTATTACACTGGTTGGGTTAAAAGTATTTAAATTATTCTTTGATATTGGTATGATAGGACATAAGGCTCCGAGACGAAAATGCCCAGGACGGGAAACGGTTGCATCCTAAAACATTAGAACTAAGATCTCATATTTCATACCGCTTGCGACATTCTCTAAGGGTAATTCTCTTCATTATCCTCTTACTATATGTAGATATATATGTATATATTGTTACTGTTGCAATGATGTTTAAAGGCTGACTTAGTTTCGTTATCCTTAGGCTTACGTATCTATGTTATATCTCCGAAAGTTCAAAAACTTCAAAATCATTCTTCGGGGAATCCCTGTGGAGCAATTTAATATTGCTGATGAATTCAGATATCCTGAGACTATAATGTACAAACCCCAAGCAGCTGGAACGGATTATGTATTACAAACTACTCCTCTTTTTCATTTTTTTCAAGCTGTGTTTTCATATGCAAACATCAAACTATGTTTAAGGTTTAGACTGAGAGAAAAATCATTAAGCTTTTCTATCACAGGCTGCCTCTGAAATTAAAGTTGGATTTATCAAGGAAGCGCCTAAGATTCCAGTTTGTGGTTTCAATGTCTATCACAAAAACCGTCTCATCCAGGTACACAGTTATCTCCATGTTCATTATCTTTAACTGTCGTTAGTTTGTAAGCATATCGTCACTTAAGCTTCCGGCTTTGCATGTGGTTTAATTAAGTTGAGATCTCTCTTGCAATGTTGCAGCCTTTCTGGAAGGTCACTATTGAAGGATCGTCGAAAGGCTATGGTGTTGTGGGTATAGTGATTCATTCCCTTGATGTCAATTGAATATGTTTAGTTTGAGGTAAAGGCCTAGAGGAGATACTTATTAACCGAAATCTGTTCCTCAGGAGTTCTTGAAGCAAACTTCATAGAACCAGCCCACGATAAACAAGATTTTGAGAGGTCTTCTCTATATCAGCGGCTAGAGGCGAGGTTAAAAAAGACTATCGCTGATTACTGGTATCTTCCTCTTCTCCAAAACCCTTCCAATGATTACTCAATGTTTTGTCATATGATTTCGATTTCAGAATGCAATATCTTTGTTTGACTATTCTACTCTGTTATGGTGAAAAACAGGCAAAAACACTGCCATATATTCGGATATGCTACTCATCAAACATCTGTAGATAGGTCGAAAAGGATAGCAATACCTGATCTACCGCCTACTATCAATACATTCAATCCTTCGCCTTTGCTTTCTGATAAAACTAGTCAAAATGTTAGTCAAGGTGGTCCGATAATACGTGAAATCAGTCTTGGTAACGCCACTTCAAGCCGTACAGTTGCTGTTCCACCGCCACATTTAAGAAATTACGCAGGCATAAGAAATAACTTCCAACCCGTACAGCTTAATCCTCAACCTGCAGCAACCGTAAGTGATTTAGTTTGATTGTTTTAGTTTTATTCACAACTTTGATAGAAAGAAAACACTAAAGTAAAGTAAAACTCGTCCCAGGATACTGGAAACAACCTCGTTGGCAAGTCAGCAGCTGAGATAAGCGAAGAAAACCTACAACTCTTCATGAGGTATTTATATACTCTCTTAAAACTCATTTTAGTCTCGGGATCTATAATCAATTGTTGATGTGTTCCTTCTTCAACAGGTGCGAGGAATATATAAAGAAAGAGACTGAATTGGAACAGACGGTAAGTTTGATTCTGCAATACAAAAAAACTAGAAAAACATCTGTTTAGTACATCGTCTATAATAACGATATGAATTGCTTTAATAAAACAGGTAAAGAGCTTAGAAAAAGAACTGGAAGAAGCTAAAAGTAAATGTGCACAACTTGCTATGCTTGTGGATGCTAAGAAGAAGGAGATGCAACAAGTTTAGCATAAAACGTCAAAGACTATGGAGGAGTCCTGTCACATTCTTAGAATTTGCTAAATAGTATGTGCTTATGTATAGAATATGGGCTTCTAACGTATTTGGGCTTTGTGGCCCAATTAAGCTGTAGAGATGTCCACGTGCTCTCTGAAAGCAAAGTTTAGTTCAACGGACCTTTAAGACTCTGGAATCAGAAAACCCTAATTTTGAATTATTGATTATGGTGTTTGTGATTTTGCTTCTCTCTCTCTTTTTTTTTTAAATATATATATATATAACATGTGTATAATATATATAGTTGGTATGTATCCGTCAGGAAAACAGTTAGGATCTAAGGCAAGCCACTGGAAATAGTTGTGTTTAAAGAAACATAAAGTTCAGATTGTATGAACCAATTCTCTTTCAACGTTACTTAACTGGACTTGATAAGGACTATGAAGTGGTCCTGCTTTGTTACAAAAAAAAAGTACTGAATTTGATTTAAATATTACTTAGAGTGGGGACACTTACAGAAGCCTAAGTAATGTTATAAGTAATTAAAATTGATTAGACAAAGAATTCATTAAATGATCAATATAGGTAAAGGTAGGTTGCAGTGGAATCTTCTGTAGTAAATTATATAGGGAAAATAATTTGTTAACCAATTGGATGAAACTGATAATGAGTGTGTGAAGTGAAAACTTAAATCACGATTTGAATCATTACAATAAAGATATGGTCCGACCGACCAAACACTAACAACGCATGGACCATAGTCAAAATTCAACATCCATTGCCCTATTATGTTATCGAGTGAACCAAGATCCATAGCTCTTTTAATTTTAACTTTATATCCATGCCGATCTATTACTATCATTGAGGCTTCCGTTGTACTTTCAATATATATAGATAAAGAATTTTATTAGGCTTATATATTAAAATGACATAATTTGTAATACTAGTAGTAAAATTTTCGAATTTGAAAAGTATATTTAATCAAGTGGAGAAATTTTTTATAGAATTTTAAAAGAATCGCGTAATTTCACGTAAGAATATTATTATCTAAAGTTTAGAAGATTTGAGTTGTATATCAGATTCTGTCTATAAAACATATAAGAAGTAATATTTTGTTTAATGGGAATGGGGAATGGGATATAAAACTTTTAGGTTTGGTGGGTAAATATGATTCTGTTTATAAATATTAAACTATATTTTGATGTAGATATCCAATAATAGATTAGACTTTTACTCTAAAAGACTCAATCATGTTATTATCAACAAAAAGCCACATTTAAAGGCTGAGAAAATGACATCCATTACATTATTATACAATTTCGTTCTCTTTTTTTTTTCCCATTATTGTCTCCTTCTTGTTGTTCCCATTCCAATCTAGTGTAGTCCTTTCACGAAGCAAACCAGTCTTAGTAAAGACCTAGTGAATAAAACACTTACAAACGTTGCTTTCTTGTTTTATTTTTGTCTTCATCTTTTATTTTCCTTTGTTCTCACTTATACCGTATTTTTCGTAAAGAATTAAAGTTGACTTTATAATATTTTCGTGTACTCTTATATTCAAATACATATACTTAAAAGAATAATCCAACTCCATATACTATAATTTTATTTTTGCCATAAGCATTATTATTGATAAACCAAACAAACATACAAGTTTACATAAACCGACATAATATAATATATCTTTAGAATTTAAATTGGTGCAAGACAAAATATTCTCAGAAATTTAACCAACAAAATATAAAATACATATTTCCGAAAGCTATGCTCAAAAGAGAAAAACAAAATTAAATTAAAAGAGGATTCAAATACATATAAATATATTAATTTCGGAAACGTTTGAAGAAATTTTATTTCATATTAGTTGCTTGGACATTGCATCTATGTTGGAGAAATTAGTTTAGTCAAATGATTAACATCATTTCTTTAATTTTTTCTATAAACCTCGCATGATAGGTTTCAAGTTTGGATTATGGATATATGGATCTAATTGTTGGAAAAAAACATTCTATATATGCAACTTTTTAAACAAACCCTAGAAAACAGAAATGCAAATATTACCAACAAATATTCAAATTTGAGCAGCTTTTCTATGTGTGTTTCTGCTATTTAATTATTTATATTATTGATTATAGCAGCTTTCTATGTTTCAACTGTATCATTTATCTCATTAGCAAGTAGCAATGACTTTCTTTCAATTCTATTTGTCTTGCATGTATTCATCACAAGCTACTTTACTTGTTATTTATTCATAAAATAAAAACAAAAATATAATTGCAGATAATATAAAGAGAAAATAAAAGAGAGAAAGAGTCAACGAAGGATATGAAGAGGAAAACAAACACAGGGCTCGAGAGTCCTCTCGACATGTTTAAGAGACAGAAAGCCATCGACACTTAACGTCTTCTTCTCGATCCTCTCCCACATATCATTCTCTCCTCTTTTTCTCCTCTTATTAATTTGTATAATAAATAGTAATTCGTTTTCTCAATTTTAAATAGATTTTTTCATTCCTGAACCTTCGGACTGAACTAACTTGGATCGGTCCGACAAAGTCGATTCTTTAAAAATCGATTTAAGTCTTGATTTTTTAAGAGTTCATGAAGCTTATTACAATCATGTGGAGTCTTATAAAATTTTGATAGCTATACTTTAAAGTTTTTAAATTAGTTTTTGTAGTAAATGCATATAATCATTGTAATATCATGGAATTTTAAATATATATATGAGTCTAGTGATTACATACTGATACAAGGTTAATTATACTAATTTAACTTCTCGTGCGTATCATATCGATGTAGCACTTAAAGATCGAATCCACGAAAACCAATAGTTACACTATCAATCTTTAACCAAACTTAATCTAAGACAAATCAAATAAAAGTGGGAACGAAACAAACCAATAAACAATATGAAAATCAATAAATAAAAGCATCAGACACAGAGAATTCATCAGAAAACATGAAATCAATTCAGAAAACTATTCAGAGCACACATTCAACCAATTCTCGATTTAGACATAAAATTCTAGCAAACCCACTGTCGTGGTGCCTACTACTATGTATATCAACCTGGTGCTCCTAACTGTCGTTGATCCTAGGATGTAAACATGCATTATCGAATTGGTCTAATATGTCCACAACTAGCCTTAACATCAACTGTCGTTGGTTAAGGACTAGTTGCTCATCTAAGCTAGTTCAGGCATCTAACAAGTTTTTGGAGAGTTAAACAACTTAAGATCATAGACTAGGTGGCCAGTCTAACCTAAGTATTAAACTCAGTCTTAGATGGAGAACACATAACATCGAGCCCTATTTGTTCCTATTTCATTGAATCCCTAAATCCCTAGAAATTCCTAAACCTGATTCGTAAACTACTCAAGCATAGCAGAAAGAACAAATAAAGAAGAAGAATAGATAAACATAATGATAAACTGAATTAAATAGAAATAATGTTCAAAAATCTTCTCCAATGGTGTTGTGGAGGATAGAGATCTTCTCCCTCAGAGGTTACAAGAGTGGCTGCTGAAAAATATGATAGGATAACATAAAAGTTCTCAAAAACCTATTTAAATAGGTTAAAAACTAGCCATGGGCATATTGCCACACAGATCCGTGATCCGTCCCGAAATTTTGGGTATCCGAGACACACAGATCCGGATCCAGGTAATAAAAATAACGGATCCGCGGGTATGGATCCGGATCCGGGTAATGATATTTTTTTTCCCCGATATCCGGATCCGACCCGACTTAGAAAATTTAGTATATGATTTTTAATACTATGTAATAGTTCTAGTAAATAATTTTAAATGTGTTAATGTATAAGTTCATTAAAAAATTTTGAATTATGAACTAGATAATACTTTTAGATATTAATGTTGGAATTTAACATAAAATTTATTTTTATTCTAAAACTTTAGTGATATATTAATATAAATTATAAGAAAAAATAATATATATGGTATTTTGTGATTTTTTAAAAAAAGTTTAAAATTTTTAATATTAGAAATCTACATATTTTTTTTAACATCTTTTTATTATAAATATGATATTAGTTTTTATCAAAAAACTATATAGTGTGATAATGGTTTGGATCTGGATATCCGCGGATCTGAATCCTGATATCCACGGGTATCAAACGCCGGATACCCGTGATATTCGAATCCGGAACCGAGTAAAAAAAATCCGACAGATCCGGATCCGGGTACCACAAAAAACCCGGATACCTGACCCGTGTCCAGACCTACTATAAACGCGTCTGATACAAAATAATGAAAATTTGGTTTTCTGTTCGCAGTATCGATGATCGATCGATCAAGAGGTAGAATAGTCGATCATCAGGTCGAGCGGCAGTTTCTCAAGATACTTGATCGATCGATCAAGGAGTTAATCGCTCGATTGCGTCTGTTCTCGGCGAGAATGACATAGCTTCAGTAAAATCGTCATATCTTCCTAACCGCTTGTCCGATTGCCCTCAAACCACCTCCAAATAAAAGCTAACTGCATCTCCTTATGCTCGTTTTCACTCAAAACACCTTATCTTCTCCAAATGTGTCTTATGACCTCAAAAGACTCCAAAAGAGACTAAAAGTCTTTATAACACATACTTTGACTCAATAAAACAATGGAAAACAAGGGTTAAAAACCGATAAAACGCAGTATATCACATGCCCAACTAATGGTTTGTTCGACTCCATCCTAATATATGGTAGGAGTTGGCACAATGATCGAGTCTTGTCGATCTAGTTGACAAGAAAAAATATTACTAAACTCTATCCGTATTATCTCTATTAGGGAATATTATCACACATAAAAAAATCAGAAGGGATATTCTCTAATATATATAAGATATGAGTCTCTCCACTTATTGTCAATTGATTTTGACTTGGAAGCCCAAAATTTATGATATTAGAACCCACGATCCATACTGTCCAACCCAAAGTTGGTCCAATTATCGACAACCTATACCCAAAATTTGTTGTCATCGATCCATCCCCGAACATATCGAAATCAATGGCCAAAAAGTCATCATCTCGAGGGGGCGTATTAGAGAATATTATCCCACATCGAAAATTGGAAATGATCTTCTCTAATATACATAAGATATAAGTCTCTCCACTTATTGTCAACTACAGTTTTGAGTTGGAAGCTCAAAATCTAATAATTCAACTCAAACTATACCTTATTATGTCAAATTAATTAGATAATAAAATCATAGTAAAATAGGTATTTTTCAGTATTCAGTAAGGAAATACGTAAAACTTGTACGTAAAACTCTCATACCAAAAAAGAAATACGTAAAACTTGTACTATTTTATGCATAATCACGAGTTGGCATGAGAAATAATAATTTATATTGTCATTATGCAAGTATGTTATTTAACAAATTTGATGATGATTATTTCAAATCCTAATTTCTTAACGAGAAGAGAGCAAGATAGGTTACTTTCTTCACTATTTTTGGTAGAATTATAAATCATAACCTGATGCTTTTGCCAATAAAATCTCCAACCTTAACCGGTAGGATAGAACTACCAATACCAAATATTATATTAAATTCACAGTAAAAAGAAAGGAATACACGAAAAAGTACACGTAGGTGGCGCAGTGTTCCCTTGTATAGGCCATATAGAGTCAAAAGAGTAACATGCTTTCTTATTTTTGCATCTTCTTTTCTTTTGTAAAATTTTCTTTAATTATTCATCTCACTCGATAACGAATATAAATGTTATAGTATATTGATAAAATCCAATAACGAATAATTATCAATAAGCTAAATTGTTACAATCAATAAAAAGAGAGCCTCTTTTTCACTGCCCCGAATCTCTCTGTTTTCATAAACTATTCCGTATGAATGATATTATATTACTCTATGTTTTAATAATGCAAACAAATCATTGATTAAAGTGAGTGAAAGAAAAGAACAGTACTGTATTCATTAATTTACTGCATTCGGAATCAATACAATACTATTGTCATAAAAAAATTACTTTATTAATACTGTGACATGGGTTCAGTAATGATTTACATATAGTAACAATAGACTTAACTTAATAATTGAATGTCTTTCATGGCGATATTTTAACTGTATAAATTATTAGCAGTTTAAAATCATAAAGAGCAAGTTTATTATGTAAAAATTTATTTTCACCACATGTGAAATTTTGAGTCGTCACTTTGGACACTAGTGACGTTTTTTTTTTTAATTTCATGTCTTATAACGTAGGATTTCGTTTGCCATGATTCACTTGATTTGGCTATGATCTAATTAGACATGAAATGGTTAGTTCGAATCTTCTCTGTTGCAATTAGAACATTTAAGCTATGGATCGAGTTTTGTTAATCTAATAGGTGATTGTTGAAAAAAAAAATTTAAGATTTTGTTTATATATATGTATATATATAGCTAGTCTACTGGAATATCATAAACACTGATAAAAAACAAGAAAAAAATAGTACAAATTGTTTTAGTAGATTTCTACCATCTTTTGGCATTTGGAATAGCATCTGAATATATATAAAAAATAATTTATTAAGGAATAAAAGAGTAGTCATAATTTGATAACAAGATTAGTTACCTCAGAACAATCTAAATATGGCTATACTAAAATTTATGGAGACGTACGTACTTCAAAATCTCTTTTCTGCTTTCCTCATACACGTAATGCAAGATCTAGGAACGTAAATTTCAAGTTTGCCGTCAAAATTTAACATATACATTCAAAAAAAAAAAACAATTGTAAAACAAATTAAAATAAAATCTTACAACGATATTTGTTATGAATTAGGATGTACTTTTTTTTCATGTACCGTGGATTGGGCAATAAATGTGATTTAAATTTTGACGAATCGTTATTGTTGATTTATGTGAATGTTTTGGGATAATATGTGATTTTATGTTTCAAAAGAGCCAAGTTCGATCACAAGATATATATGTGATTGTAGTGAATCCTTTGACTGAAAACATGACCTACTATTTTATTATGAGATAAAATTCGCATATATGTAACTTGTTTGACCAAAAAGAAAATAAACTTGACTAATTAAGTGCATTAATACGTTACCATTAAAGTTTTCGTAAATATGAATTGAAAGTAATCGTTACTAATGTTATAGGAATAGAGATAAACCCTAAGGTACTGTATATATCTAGGTGAGCAATTAATATTCTTTGTAATTAACATATATCTAATCGCGCGGGATTTAATATTAAACGTAATTAATACGATTCATTAATACGTACGGACACATGCGCAAACTTTTGTTTTTTCTTTAATCATCAAAACAAATTATATATGTGTACTACTAACTTCGAAAAATAATTAAATTGTACCGTTTTAAGATAAATAGAAGTTAAGACAAATTGCCACGTGGCAGACTCCGGTCCATAGGATGATAATTAGGATGCTAGAACCGGTGGATCATGTCCCGTGGGTTGTGAAACTGTGAGTCGATAGAGAAAGAGAGTCTTTGTTTAATTCTTTTTAACTTTGATACAGACAGAACTAGAAGCGTTTTGTTCAGACAAAGCCGAAGTGAGAAGAGGAAACAATAGCTTTTCACTTTGGTATTCATAGAATCTGAAAAAACCAAATCAGATCAGTGTTGGGGAGAGAGAGACACTTCAATTCTGGGGATGAGCAGAGCAGAAGAAAGAGAAAGCTAAATAATCACGCCCATGGCGGCGTTGCAGAAATCTATAAAGAAATTTACAGATTCATAATTAGCTTAAATTCTTCTTTCTTTCTTCTTCTTCTTTACTTAAGAGAAGACACTTTGCTTTGTTTCAAAAGATTGAGAGAGATCTTTGAAAGCTTTCGAAATTAGGGCTTTTAGTGAGAAGAAGAAGGAGTTAAGGAATTCATGGTAATTAGGGTTTTTGAATTATGGATATTGTTGGGTTAAGATTAGGGTTTGAAGTGTTAGGTATTTGGAAATGGCTGGGATGTTTTCATTAGGAGGTAACAACAACAACGGAGAAGAAGAAGAAGAGAATCAACAACAACAACAACAACAACAAAAGACAAATTGGGTTTGGTATAGATCAAACACAAACACAAATCCAAGCTCTAGTCAACAAATATGGCAAATTCCACCGGAGCAGATGCTCATGCACCATCATCATCCACAACAACAAAGCTTAGATCTCTATCCAAGTCATCAGATCGACGTTTCTGATTTAGCCACCTCATCAAGATCCATCACTATAAGCTGTCGGGACTGTGGAAACCAAGCTAAGAAAGATTGCACTCACATGCGTTGCAGAACTTGTTGTAAGAGCCGTGGATTTGATTGTTCTACTCACGTGAGAAGCACGTGGATTCCTATTGCTAGACGCCGTGAAAGACAACAACAGCTTAATATGTCTACATCTGGTGGTGGTGGTGGTGGTGGAAGTGGTAGTGGCGGTGGAGGTGGTGGTTCGTGTATATCTAAACGCCATAGAGATATTACACTTCCCGGAACATCCTCTTCCGCTCGTCTACCATCCGACTCAACAGGTTTTTGTTTCAGTTTTTGTCTTAATAATAACAATTTGAGATGCATACAACTTCAGATTCAAACCTTATATTTTTGTTAGAACACATTAACACACAAATATGTATGAGTTTAGTTTTACTATTTAAATATTTTTAACTCATATTTTATAATAAACTTCATTCTAAATTATAAATTCCGATTGTGAATTGGCCAATTTTTTTAAAAAAGTTTGATAGAAACATTAACATCTTATGTGTTCTGTTTTGAAATTAAAAACATATAACATAACATGATAATTTTCAAACACAATATCTTGTGTGCGTTGATTTTTATTTATTTAAGAGTGTGTTTTTAAGTTAATGTGTATGTGGTTTTCTATGTTTTTAGGGTTAGAAATGGGGGAAGCAAGTTTTCCGGGGGAAGTGAGTTCAGATGCACTTTTCCGATGTGTGAAAATGAGTGGCGTTGACGACGGAGGAGATGGTCAATATGCTTATCAAACAATCGTGAACATCGGAGGTCATCTCTTTAAAGGACTTCTATATGACCAAGGTCCTGAAAGCAGCTACATGAGTGGTGGAAGTGGCGGAAGCGATCATCAAAGCTCCTCTGCAGGAGGCGGAGGCGGAGGAGGAGGAGGACAACCATTTAATCCTCCGGTAATAACCGATGGTAGTGGAGGAGGAGGAACATCGGCGATGTTTGTAGATCCTAATTCTGGTGGTTACTATTCAAGTAACATGACAACTAGTGTGTTCATGCCACCAGGTACGCAATTCTATCAAAATCCACCTAGATCTTGATTAATTAAATCAAGAACTTTGAGTTTGATTTTTGTTTTTATATAGATTTTATATATGCAATGTGTCTTTTGTTTTGATTGTTTTCATCACTCCATATGTAATGCTTATTACAAAATACATTTGTATGCTTTGTTTGATTTTATGTATAATGTATGTGTTTGATTTTATATTGAGATTGTACGGTAATGAATCTTTATTATACAATTTATTATTTGTGAGCTTATATATATGTAAACATTCAAGTTTTTTTTTGGTTCTCGATACGATTTATTTTCCCATGTTTATGCCGATGTTGCCGGTTGCTTCTCCAATTAGATAAACTCGAGAAATTCTTATGTTATAATATTGGATAAATTATAATATTTTCGTATATGTCTAGTGAAGCCTACATAATTTAGATACTCATAACTATGAAAATCGATTTTCTTCATAAAGCATAAACTATTTTATATTGTTACTTGTATTATTAATCTATGTAGATTTGGAGGTAAATTAATTAGAGTCAAGTACAAGGTGATAACGACAAAAAAGCAAACAAGAGCAAGTTTTTCAATATACTCCTATATATTTCCAAATCTACACTCATGATGTTCTACTTCACATTGGATTGGTCTCTAGAGAATAAAAAAATTATGAAGAGTAATATGTATATATATATATATAATTATATATATATAATGTATATTGTGGATTTTGATTATAAATTCGTACGTTCTTACATCACATGCCTACTATGGTAAATAAAAGCAAATGGTTATAGAGGTTATCTTAATTGTACAATCAATTATTTGTAAGATTTAGTAAAAAATATCTTAACACAACTATTTATATATTTGGTCGATAATTGGATGACAAAACTCAATCTGTAACTTCAAATATATTTTATGAACCTTTTAAACCTTTAGTGCCAGAGTGTCGTCTAAACCATCACGTATGAGGAGAGTTGGGCTAATAAAAGATTTCCTATAGTATCATAAGGTATGATCTTAAAACTTTAATTAATTAGTATGTTTATCCTCGCAAGCCATTAATCTATACGCATACAATTAATAGCAAAGATTAACCTTTTGTTAACTACTTAACGTATAGTAATTAATTATATACATCCTTTTTTTAGTTCAAGGTACATAATAATGTGTATCATAGAGCCTAATATCGGTCGCAACGTGCACATCAATACTATAAAAAAATAATATATATGAGCTCGTTTCAGTGATATAAATTAAAGAAGTAATTAATTAAATTATCATGTCAAAATATAAAGAACTTTCTCATAAAATCTTAAAGCCTTTCTTGCTACTTTGTTTTATGTTTTATAACCATAACAATGCATAATTAGCTCATGTCATAATACTTATTTCCGGACACGTGCGCAACTACTATGTCTTAATTAACTATATGTATATGACACGTTCATTTAATTTGGTGAAGAAAAAAATCGAGAAGAAGAAAAAGATTAGATCACCTGATAGTTCACGTAGTTGAGCCTCAGAAACGTGCCTTGGATAGCAAGTCAAACCATCCTGCTTGTTTTTGAACTCTTCAAAAGTGAAAGACACAACAAAAAGAGATATGGTTTCTGGTTGGAACTGAGTTCAAGAAGATTCATAAGACATAAGTCACATAACCAGAGAGACAGAAAGAGAGAAAGAGAAGTAAAGATGACATTAATATAAAGAGGAATGTTGCAGAGATTGAAGATAAAGAGAGGCAAGTAAGGACGTTGTACCAGCAAAAAAAAAAGAAGAAAAAACTAAAACATAAATAGCTTTATTAAAAAAAAAAAAGCTAGCTAGGGTTTATGTGTAGAGCTTTAGTTTAGGGTGGGGATGAAAGAAACTGGCTCAGTGATGCAGTAACCTATAATTGTGGTGTGTGTGCCCATACTTTTCTTTTCTTTTCCTTAGGACAAGACACGCAACACATAACTTTATGATCCAATTGCGTGTAATACTACCGTGTACTTGTGATATATATCTATATAGGTTTACATTGAGTGGTCCTTAGAAGATCTATATTGCTAGATGAATATTTGAATATTGAAGTATATGTATGTATCACATTCATTCATTATGCAGTTCAACAGTTATCGTTTCACGTGATATCTAATACGGCATAGACTGTTTGGACTTTTGAGTTAAAGACATAAACTAATCATGAGCTCTACCTTCGAAAATAACTAAAGTAGTTGATCTTACAATTTTACCAAAAAAATATTATGAAAACCAATTCACAATGACTAGTTGTCTAATGGCTTCCTTGTGTATAGCACTTTGGAGGTCATATGATCAAGTCCCTGGAAAGAAATATATATATATATATATATATATTAATATTTTCCTAGTCCAACGACTAGCGTGGTAGTAAGATAGAAATTGAGAACTTAGATCTTAACCCGTCGGTCCGATTTTATCGAAGGCACTACTCGAAATTAGACTTTTTTTGGTATATTCTTTAATAATAGCAACTATTTCTATATATTAGTTTATGAGTAAAAAGTTTATGGAAAAAGAGATGATAAAATTATATAATCAAAAACCAGAAAAACAATAACATAAAAAGATAGATCTTTGACCTTATTTACTAAAACCATTAATAAACTCTAAAACTTTTAGGCGTAATTACTAAAAAATTTATGTAAACTCTAAAAGTTTGGGCACTAATTACTACAAAACTCTAAAAATTCTAAAAATTTTGGGCCTTATTTACAACAAAATTTCATACTCTAAAGAATTTTAGACCTTAATATATAAGGGCCCTAAGCCATGACTTATGTTGCTTATGTTACGGGTCGGCTCTGATCTTAAAGTGTAAATTTGAAGAAACTTGAATTCGATTTCCGCTCAAAACTTTTAGGTTTAAGTTAGCGTACTCTATATTTGTTTGTATAATACGAGGTAGCAAATGTTGAAAATTTTGGTCATTTGAAATGGAAATGTTTAATATAATATGTAAGTGTTCCACGTATTTTTATATTTATGAGATTTGTTGATTTCGCTTGAATATAAAAATTTGTGGAACACTTACATACCTCTTTACCAACAGAAAATGATTACTTCCAATGAAAAATATTTAATAGTAAAAATTAATATCAAAAATTACTTATATGAAATATCTCAAGCTTTAACAATATGCAAAACATAACTTATTAGGTGAAGATAAGAGTGATATGAATCATCACATATATTGTTTGTGTGTGTGTGTGGGCTTGTGTGTTCTCTGTATCTCTCTAATTTCATCTTCTGATCAGACCAAGTGTAAGGAGAACAAGCTTGAAGTAAGCTTCACGAAATGCGAGTCTAATGAAAGAGAGCTTGAAGCTGTTCCATGGAGGGTAACGAGCTTCAAGATCCATTGCTAAACTTCCTTCCATTATTGCCTTCTCATGACTGAAACAATCAAATGAGTATTTTCCATGATACCTCCCAATTCCACTTGCTCCTACTCCTCCAAATGGTAATGCATCACACATATACTGCAATTCCATTCCACACTTAACATGAGAGAACTGCAATATTTCCAATCAAAATGTAGATTTCTGAAATTTATACCTGGATCATGACGTCATTGAAGGTGACACTTCCTGAGGATGTTTCTGACAAGATTCTAGTTTTGAGATTCTCGTCTTTAGTGAATGCATAAATAGCAAGTGGCTTTGGTTTTGACTTGATGATCCCAATACTATCTTGTATGTCACGTAACTTTATCACAACAGAGGAGCCATGATTAGTCGATTATCTTCTAATTAATCTGTATGAATGTATACTTTAGATATACTTACTGTGATAATTGGGAGAATTGGACCAAAGATCTCTTCATTCATGATCTCAGAATCAAGAGGAGGATCTAACAAGATCGTTGGCTCAACAAATCTGTAAGATAAATTTTAGGTTAAATGAGTTGTAGAATTAAATACTTGTGATCCAAGAAACGTGATTAACTCAAATCTTACAGGTTCTCTTCGTCTATTGAACCACCAAAGACGATTGTATCTTTGACACGAGGATCATTTAGAAGACGTGAGAGTCTCTGAACATGTTGCTTGGTAGCAATCCTTGAGAGACATCCAGATTCCTTAGGATTTTCTCCGAAGAAAGACTTCACCGTCTGCTTCAACATATCAATCTACAGAACGCAACCAAACATCTTAGAAAGTGAGATTGCGATTGCGTTTGCGTTGTGTGCATTGACATACCAGAGAAGGCGCAAAACGCTGTTCGACAAGAACGTAATCTACAGAGATACAAGCTTGTCCACTACAAGATCCCCATTTTCCTCCAGTGATCCTCTTCACAACCGACTATATATTCATCACCAATAATTCAACTTCAGAGACTTTTACAATCAAAGAGTTTTACTGTTTCAATCGAAAAAACAGAGCAAAGCACAGACCTTAATGTCCTTTGAAATTGTTTGATGATCAACAATTGTGGGACATTTTCCACCAAGCTCCAATGTCACAGGAGTCAAATGCTCTGCAGCTGCAGTCATTACAATCCTTCCAACTCTTGGACTCCCTACAAACAAACAAAAACATCAATTCCACGAATTCGCGAGTCATCGAATTGAGGGGGCTCAACGGATTAATACCAGTGAAGAAGATCTTGTCCCATTGATGCTGCAAGAGGATAGTAGCAACATCAGGTCCTCCTTGAATAACTTTGATAGCTTTATTGTCGAGATAAGATGGAATTGTCTTGGCGAGGAAGGCAGATGCGTTAGGGCTTAGTTCAGATGACTTAAGTAACACGGTATTTCCTGCTGCTATTGCCGCAATCAATGGATCCAGTGACAAAGCTACCAACAAACACAAACAATATAACGATTTTTTCTTTTTCTCTCTGAAACATTGAACTAATTCCAGATCCAAAATCTTACATATTGGAAAATTCCAGCTAGACAGAACAAGAACTGTCCCATAGGGTTCAGTTATCACTTTCCCTTTAGCTGGGAAGAACAACAGAGGAAGACTTTTCTGTTTTTCAATCACCAAAGAAAACAATAATTCAATCAAATCTCGATAACCGGATCTCCTAAACCGAAATTCAGAGTGTTTGTACTTACCTTTTCAGGGACGACCCATTTATCAAGACAATTTAAAGCAGTAGAAGCTGATCTCAAGACAAAACCAAGTTCATCTCTAAAAGCTTCAGTACTATGTTTACCCAAATCTTCAAACAAAGCCTTACAGATCTTATCTTCATTATCTTTAACCATCTCTATTATAGCTCCAATCTGTGTCTTCCTCCACTTCACACTCCTTGTCCTTCCACTTGCAAAAGTCTCTCTCATCTCTCTCATGTTCTCCTCCACAGTTTCCTTCATAGCTTCCATGTCTTCTCTTTCTCTCTAACTCTCTACTCTCTTCACAACTCTATACTTCTCTATTTGATTGCCTCTTTTAGACCTGGAGTGTTTCTATTTCAAGTATCAATAACTTACAGGTAATAGTTAAAAAGTTGAACTAGTTGGAGCAAGATAAGATAGATATTAAATAGGTCTGCAAATCTTACTTTCAAAAGATCATTCGATTATCGTGATTCGTGAATGTGAAAGTCCAGATCGTTGAATTAAATGTTATAGTTATTAGAATTTTTTTTCCCACATGTTAGAAAATTATTTAAAATACTTTATATTATATGAAATATATGAATCGGTTACATTTATTGATGCCTCTATTCATTGTCTCACCTAACAAAGTCCGCAATGTATAGTCCATTGCACCGCTCAATAAATGCTTCGCCGCACCTAAATATCAAATTCATATACTATTGTATTGTATAAGTTATTTTCTCAATTATTGAATTCATATATTTCTATGTGTGAAATAAAATATAGAGTGTAGATAATATAATATAGAGTAATATAAGTTTGTGTATTAAAACGTAAATAGTACGTGAATTATTTAACAATTAATAAATAACATTTGGGACCGACAGTAAGATTTGTGATTATTTTGTATATGTGAGAAACTGGTTGAGGAAATTGTCATATTAACTCACACCTAATGTGATGTGCGAAAAGAAAATATTTAAGATATTGATGTGATATTATTGGGCCGATAAGGCCTGTAAAAAGTACGCTAACAAAAATTGAAGAAGCAGAAATACGATAAGAGAGGGGTGTTCCGAGAATCGAACTCGGGACCTCTCGCACCCGAAGCGAGAATCATACCACTAGACCAAACACCCAATTGCTCAGAATGTACTAAACAATATTTATATTGGTAAACAAAAGTGAAAAAGTAGACAAATGATTAGTATTTGAATTGAAAATGTTTTCATCCTCTGATCATATGTGAGTATGACAAATTTTTACTCTGGAATCATATATGAAATAGATACAATGTCCTTGTTTGTTTGGGTCCCATTTTCATATCCTTCACATTAGGCTTTCCACCGACGATCGAGTGGACCCTATAAGCCTGACTTATGTAGTCCATATTTCTCAATCATTATCGTCGACATACGAATCATCAGTTTCTTTGTCTTTTTATTTTATAAACTTTAATCTGTGTTCAAAAAAGAAACAAAAAAAACTTTTATCTCAATACCATTGGTATATTAATAGATGTCTAAAGTTATAATCTTGATATATTCTTCTTTAGACAAACGAAACTGTGATTTTCTTATAAAATTATTATTTTAAAAATTAAAATTGACCACATGATAGTTAATTCATTTTCAACTACGGATCCTCACAAATCTTTTCCAAAATCAAAAATACAAGTGAGAAAAATATGTGTTGTTGCTATCTAGTACTTCTCTTTTACGTTGGGTAACATAAATATTTTGAAGGAAAAAAAAACTGAAAAAAATATATATATAACTCGACGTCGGTGATAATTTTGGCCGGATAACACTTAAAGCATGACTATCTAGGTTTTGATGCGATTCCAGTCAATACATCGTTAGAATATCACTACATTTAAACCTTTTTATACTACCTTAAAGGACTGCTATTGTTTGTATATGAACTTTTAAGTAACAAAAATTATAGAAATATACATTTATTCCTTCGTTATAATGGGAAATGTTGACGTGGCTAGACGTGATTCGTAACGATATATTACCAAACAAATCTCTCAAATTCACAAAACCTACTAAAACCCACTCTTGCTTATAAACTCCAATCACTTCTGTCCATTTTCCACCATGTCTTCTATATCTCTCGATCTCGACACGTAATAAAGTTTAAATTTTGAAAAGAAGAAGGTAATGAAATCTTTGTAAAGATATTGGAATACGAACAAATATTTTGAAATATTGGACTCACTCCTCCTATCTTAAATATAATAATAGTCTTTGGGCTTTAACTATTTAGAAACAAAAATGGAGTGTGTAGAAGCATTTCTAGTAGATTTCTCTGTTGATGACCTTCTCGACTTTTCTAAAGCCGACACTGCTTTTGGAGAGTCCTCTTCTTCACAAAGAGAAGAAGACGAACAAGTACTCGAGAAGAGCTTTACTAACCAAACTACTCCTCTTTCACCACTCGAAGATCTCTTATCTATTCCTAGCAACGTTCCAGTGAGTGTCACTCTATTTAACTTCCTCTGTTTATTACTCTGTTTTGTACTTTTTTTTTTTGTCAATAATTAGATTGACAAGATTCGATCCATAACCAAAACTCACACCTTAAAATTCTTTTTTCTTCCATTTGTATCGAGAATGGATCGAATCTGATGTCTAAGGATTTGTAAAGTGACCACTATCACTAGATCACTTGTCCTCGACACTCTCTTCTATTTTTATTTTGTTTTTGTTTGACATTTTTCTTATGTTTTGTGTGTTATAGGTTGGTGATTTGGAGGACCTCGAATGGTTATCAAATTTTGTGGAGGATTCTTTCTCAGAATCGTATCTTTCCAGTGATTTTCCGGTGAATCAAGTCCCATCAGTGGAGGTTGAGAGACAGTGTGTCCCGGTTAAACCTAGAAGCAAACGACGTCGCACCAACGCCAATACCTGGTGTCTGAATCCACCGTCTCCTACCGTTTCTACAGACGTCGCCGGAAAGAAGAAGAGAGGGAGAAAAAAGGCGGAGGAAACTTCTGGTGGTGACCAAGCTCAGCAGCAGACAAGACGGTGTTGCAGCCATTGTGGAGTTGTGAAAACGCCTCAATGGAGGATGGGTCCATTAGGTGCAAAGACGTTGTGTAATGCTTGTGGAGTTCGGTTTAAGTCGGGTCGGCTTTTACCTGAATATAGACCCGCTTGTAGTCCAACATTTTCCACTAAGATTCATTCTAACTCTCATAGGAAAGTGTTGGAGCTCCGACTGATGAAATCAGCGGATCCGAGTCGGGTTTAGTTCGTTCTTTTGTTTCCTTCTTTAGTTAAGACCAAGGTTTTGAAAATTTATTAATTTTCAAATACGTAATGTACTCTTGTTAGAAAAGAATCGGAAAGATTACTGGTTCTTTTCAAATTCATGAATTTATTCCATAATTAGAATTATTTCATTTTATAAATGTCTAATTTAGAAATCATGGTTATGACATGACGACAAACTGAAGAGAGACATATGTTTCGAATTATGTCATAAATTCTAACTTAATAAATTACGTTGAAGGTGCAATAAATATTAGTTTTGTCGAGCCTAATTTAAGAGATACCAACGTATACTATTGATTTTGTTTGGGACTCTTTTGTCTCTGTTGAGTAGAGGCAATACCAGAGGTTTCAGTATTATTATACGGTGAATTCAAAGTCGTTGAACACAATATTAAATCCATATCGATCTTATACTTGTACGGCTACAAATACCAATGCATTAAATTGGTTCTTTTCTGTTTGCATTCACGAATATCAGGGACTCGTAATTATATATATGTACATTACATCTGTAAATTCTTAAATGAAGATTTGTAGTTGGATTTAACAAACTAAACAAGATTTGTAGTTGCCGATGATAGGTAGGGCAATGGTTGTTCACTTTTCAAATTCTCAAGCATGGGGTTGATTTTTCTCCGTTATAAATAGAAGAAATTTTTTTTGAAAGATTGAGGTTTGACTATAAATCGGGTCTTGCTGATCTAATTATCGACAAAAATAATAATATTTGTAGTTGAATTTTGAAAGAATTGGGAACTTCCTTTTAAATTTATAGTTTACAATAATGATTCATGATTGAATAAGACTCATAGTTAGTTACTGTTAAAGGTACTTTGTCATAAAAATTAGGGTATTATTTAATGTTTCAATCGAATCAGAATCTCCCACAATATTACAATGAAAAGAAAAAAAACAAAGAAGAAGATTTTTGATCCTTAGGCCGTTAAACAGTTGGAATTATTGTGTATGTAGTGGTGGCTTTAATACATATCATTACTCTGTTTAGGCAAATCTTATATTTTAGTTATGACTTTCCGTTGACTTTTTACAACCGGGATACCAACAACCGCCGTCTCCGCGACTTCCATCATTCCCTCCTCCTCCACCGCCTCCACCACCTCCTCCACCACCTCCTCCACCACCACCTCCACCTCCACCACCGCCACCTCCTCCATTTCCACCTCCGCCACCACCACCACCTCCACCTCCATTTCCTCCGCTTCCTCTACCCCAGCCGCGGCCTGAGCCATTGCCGCTACTCCCACCTCCACCTCCTCCGCCACCACCACCACCGTTTCGTTTTTTCTTTTTGTGGGAATTGTCTTTTCCATTCCCACCATTTCCTCCTCCACCTCCGCCTCCACCACCTTGACCACCTCCTCTTCCACCCCCACCACCTCCTCCTCCGCCACTACCACCTCCCCGGCCTCTTCCTGATCCATTACCTCTGCCTCCTCCTCCGCCTCCACCTCCACCTCCACCTTGGCTTCCTCCTCCGCCTCGTGGTTCACATTGCCCCTTCTTATTTACATTACTATGCTTACCAACTAAAGCATTTTCAAACCCAACGGTCGAAATATTGGCAACACTCTTAGAGTCTAAAACCCTTGAAATACTAGTAGCATTCATAACACCACTCTCACTTCCATCTCTCTCATTTAAGTCACGTAACCCATAAACAGATTTAGGGCTTAGCAACAACACAACATAAACAAAACCAAACAAGAAAAGCACCAAACTCGATAATGATCTCTCTCTTATACTCTCCATTTAAAAGTATCAATATATATCATCGAACTTCATTCACTTCAAGCTTATGCTTCAACACCTTCTCCTTACACTCTTTTTTATACTACTTCTGTCAACTCTAAACACAATATGTCTAATCCTTGGCAATTAATTTAATTAATCTCATGCACATGCATGTCACATACATAACCTACCAACTTTTAAATTCTCTTTAATTTACAATAATCAGCTGCAAAAAGAGACGAGGTTGATGAGACTTAAGGATGTGTATATATAAGTATAGGTTTTTCAATTATTAAACTTTGTTCGCAATTTATCCCTCTATCGATCATTGAATGACCAAACTATAAACATTCCTCTACGCGCAAGACGCTCCATTATATATTTATATAAATATATTTTCTTTATATATATAGAAATATCTTTAGATGTATAAGAAAATGCAGTTTTTGCCCAATCAAAATAAAGAAGAAAAATATCTAGTTAAAAGCGTGTTTATATTAATTAATGTCAGTTTGTAATAATTTAGTCGTATAATTGGGTACGTAGGAGTTCATCGCAAGTGCATGTGATGGAATTAGTAAGTAAAATGTCATATATAAGACATATCTACTGTTTTTGTCAACAAAATTAGACAAATTAATAAATGGAAATATATATAAATACTGTATGATAGTAATAGTAGGTAATGTGGGTGCCAAAAGAATGTTGTCTAACATTCCCAAAGAAATAATTACATATATATATTTTTGACAATGGATCATGTCTTCTCTTTTGGTTTACGTTATTTCCAATTTTGATAATATCTTCACAAGAAAACCTTTTGCTTGTGATGTTGGTTGGATCTAAATAGCCCTACACTTCTTGTTGGGCTACCAAAATAATAAATTGCAAATTTATTTTTATTATTGTAAACCCTAATTTCTACATTCTTCCGTTATTAGTTTCAATTTTCTAATTAGAAACAGTCTTCACTTTTTTTGTCTAGCATTGTGCCCGGTTGATTAGCCAAGTTCATGCATAATACATGCTTCGATCTTTCGACGTGCACCGTCTTCACTTCAAACTAATCAATTACTAATTTCTTAAAATTTATAGTATGATATTATGATAGATATGTGTACCAGACGTTACATATGATATAAGTTACGGGAAATTTGGGCCAATATCCTGTCATTCGGTAAGAATTTGGGCCGAAATTATTAGGCCCAATACTAATGTTACTGGGTTATTCATTTACAAAAATGGTTGAGTTTGGGTCAGTATGTTATATATGATTTAGCTTATAATTAGGAACTTCGTGGGTCTCCTGATGATATTAATTACGAGCGTAATCGTAATGACTTTTCTAGTCTACATTTTTAGTCGTAGACGAAGATTTTCTTTTTTCAATTAGGCTCTGATTTTTTTAAAAAAAATTAAGTCATGAATTATAAATTTCAAAGAAAAAAAAACGTAACAAAAAAACAAAAAGAAGAAAAGTAAATGTGAGAAAAAACACAAGTATCAATCTCTTTCTCACAGAGTTAGGACTCAGAACAAAAATAGGAAATCGAATGGAAAGGATTGCAAAAATCCAATAATTATATGATAACTTTGTTTTTTTTTCTTTTTGGGTCAAATACAGGAGAACTCTCTTTTAATTTTTTTTTCAAAAGACGAGAATTTCCTGATATGACAAGAAAAAACGATAAGAGACTCGTGAAGTGATTGAAACCACAAACGCACCGAGACGAAAAAACGATAGGCCAAAATCCATATTCCATTAATGTTTTTAATTATTTACTCCTTTTGGTCGTTTGTTAATTATTAATGAATTTGATAGTTATCGTTATTTATCCTATTTAATAATGGTAATTATGTAGAGATGACGATTTGACGACGTAAAGGGCGAGGTAATAAATTACATTTCTATGTGAATATTATTAACTTTGTCGACCGTCGGGTTTATTTATTGAGTTAATAAGTATAGCATTACAAAAGTACGTTAGTATATTATTTTTGGTACGAACTAAAACGTAAAAAAATGTTTAGCCTAATATAGTTAAAATTTTTGAAATAAATTATAAGTATACATGAGGTTTTTTTTTAAAAAAAAAAGAAAAACGAAAACACTTTTAATATAATTTAAAATTTTAATAAAATTTATTTGCCAGTATTCCAAAATAACAAACCAAAACAGTTGGATAATTAAAGAACATTCTAAGAGATTTGATAGACCGAGGAGATGAAGCAAATTACGTGAAACATGAAGCTAATTAAGTGAAACATCTTATGACTAACCTAATTAAGTAAAACATCTTATGGTCAAACTAATTAAGTGAAACATCTTATGTCATATTAGTTATGTAACTAAGTCCGTGGGTAGTAAAATTAGGCATGCATCGTGAACTTAGCACATGGTAACAAGCAAGGTTTGATTTGATTATACAATAATCTTTTCTTTTCCAAGCTGTGAAGCTTTTTTTTTTAATGTTATCATCTTTGAACCAATGAAATTGGTTTGGCATTTGTTGCAATACGTTACGTTCTGTTTTTTGTTTGACAATGATATAGTTTAATTAACGTTTAAGCTGAGCTATATTAGGCATATTTAATCTCTAACATAACATAATTGTCCGGTATATCTTAGGGTTTTAGTGGCAACTTGAAGACAAATGAATATGAAAATAATAATATTACTGTTGAGTAAAGTTTAAAATGTCATAAGAATATCTACTTCCGTTAATTCTAAAAATAAAGATTTGAAAACATGTGTCTTACGTTTTCGTGTTATTTTTTAATCAATAACAGAAATAATGGAATGTATTAAAAACCACAACCCTATTCAATTAATATTTTAGCTAAAAACTTTTATTATTTGTCGTAATATAAAAGTAAAATTGAAATTTCGGTTTCTAATTTTTTTTTAAAACAAATTTTTATTTCATACTTGTCAAACAAATGAAAACCTTCAAAAAAATATTCCTCTGTTTACAATTACAATAAATTGATCAGTGTTGGAATTAGTCTTTGATTCATGAGATAACATGAAAATGAGAGGTTCAAGCAAAAAAACAAACAAACTAAGACGAAGAAAAGAAAGGAAGAGTAGAAGTACATAACAGTCAATTAAGTTTTACTTTTGAATAACTGAAACGATATTTTTGTTAGACTATAATCATATCATCGTTACATAACTAAGTATAGATTAGGATTAATTTACATAAGTTAGTTATTATACGAATAGACACAATCGTATAGTTGTGATGTTTCGTATAGTTGTATTGTTTCGTATAAAGTTGTAACCATTCGTATGGATTGTGTTTGTTCATACGAATGGATGTGTGTTTGTTTTAGAGTCTTAAAAACAGAGTCAAAAACAGAGTTGAAAACGTGTGTGTGTAATATTCTTTCCGTTTAATAAAAATCAAATCACTTTAACATGGTATCAGAGCTATTCGATTGAAAGAGGACAAGAACACAAGTAAACAAAATAGTAAACAAGATCGCATAAGTCGTGACGTTAATCCGAGACAATGCAAGGCTCATCACATCAAACGATTCCGATCTTTGATGGAG
>OVAX01001409.1:0-45981 GCA_900406405.1 Lepidium africanum | reverse complement strand
AAGTTTCTAAGCAATAATAAGAGAGTTTACAGAAATCTTGTTCTTAAAGATCACTTTATTTAATTGTATTCACCACTCACCAAAAAGTAAGGCATCGAGGCTCTTATTTGATAGGTACTCGTATTTTAGAAGCTTCTCATCGTTCTCAACACAGTATCCTAGAAGCCTTACCAGGTTCTTGTGTTGAAGTTTTATAATCAAAACGACTTCATTCTTGAACTCTGTCAGTCCTTGACTTGAATTTTTTGAAAGCCTTTTGATTGCTACATCCGTCCCATTTAGTAGCTTTCCCTGATGGTCAAAATCGCTTCTTCAATAACAAAAACTTTGCTGCGAAATTGTAACTAGCTTTGTGAATTCTGTACATGAGCCATGTGAATACTTTATCTAGAATTGAAGGCAAATCACTTATCTAATATAAAAGCTTATGTGTACTAGTCATATTTTTAGCTTGTTTGTCTGAGAGAAAGCATTTGTTGCAGCCATTATGTCATGTAGATTTAGGTAACACATGTTTTCTCCATCATCATCAATTATGCCTCTAAATATATCTATTCTCTGTTTTTCTTCTGCGTAAAATTGGTCTTTCAAAACTTGTGAACAATTTTGGATAGCGAAAAAGTTTCAAATAGTGCCAAAACCACTTTCACCTCTATGTCTTCTTTTGCTTCTCTTTCTTGAAGAAACGCAACGATAGAGACCAACTAAAAATACAACAATTGCTAATAGTCCTGATGATAGTACGACAGGTAACACAAGGCTTCTGCGTTTAGAATGCTTTGTTTTTTCTGGGTATACACAATTAAAATGTTTGGAAATATGCTTTAAGGCATATCATTACAAATTCATGTAACTTGTTATTGAAAAGACTTACTTTGGTTCAATGGTGTAGTTGAGATGTTTGAAGGTCCAGGTCCAGTTGTGACATTTGAAGCTGCAACTCAAAGAAAGATTGTGTGTCCCTTACTTTTTAGTTGTTACAGATTCAAGACGTCTTTTGTCCACATCAAACAGTTGTTATCATCATCATAAGCATAGGCTGTTGGACCAACGATTTGTTATTAAGCCCAAAGGCTTAATGGATTTAATCTTGGTTATGTTTGAATGAAAAATGAGCAAATGTCCTACATTGCTAAGATAAACTATTTTACATGTGTATATATATTATTACACTTGTATACTAGTTTAAGAACTGGGAGGAGAGAAGGGGAACACCACATGCGCGCGCCGCCGCCGTGCCATGCCCGTGCCGGTGAATGTGGGCCTTTGGCCCACAACGCGCAGTGTTTTTTTTGGGTCAAACCTACGAGAAAGATTGAGTTTTAATGACGAATATCTCATATTAAAGGCTTATAAATGCTCCGCGATTCTCGCCTTGCGTTTAATGCTTCCCGTTGCGCTCGAATTCAAACGTTTCATTAAACAAAACGAGATTCGGTGTTTAATGATAGCGTGATCTTCGAGATTCGGTGTTTAACGACAGCGTGATCTCCGGGATTCGGTATTAATGGACGCGCTTTCTCCTTCTCCTATAAAAACCGAGCTCCTCCTCTCATTCGTTACATACGAAAAACACGAACATCAATCCTTCACAGCGTCAGCCCGAGAGTGTAGAGTAGAAAACAAGTTCGCAGATTCTGTGGATTGGTGTACCATCAACGGTCTTATCACAGTTCTATCTTGAGACTCAAAAACGCAATCAACCAAGTATACCCTGGGCGTTTATTGAGTTAAGATAACGTGACTTATCCGTAGTTCTGTGAATTGTTACCTTTTACTAATTGAAATCGTTTATAGATTTAGTTCTTGGCTCTTCTTATAATCGATTTTTGCTTCTGTTTTTTGCTTTAACCTGAATTCGAGTTTGTAGGTTGCTATATAGGCGTTGCAAGAACAATCAGTTAAGCAAGCTGAAGCGCATGTATCAGGAAGAAATCGTCTCGAGACCCATGCTGGATCAGTGGCTAATTTCATGTTTTCAATAGGACGAAAACTTTCATATCCCTTGCCACATTGGAGCTCGTTTTTCCTTATACAACCACTAAATAACTTAGTGAAGCGAGATCCCTTGTCAATTGCTTGAGTGAAACCTGGAACACATATACAAGACAGAAGCTCTTCTTTTTCATTACAAATCCCAAACGATCCACAATACCTATAAACCGAGCATCTATTTGCAGGTTGAGACCATTGCACCATCCATGTGTCGTGAGAGTAACCCAAACATTGCAGCTGCAAAAGTCTCGAGACATCCATGAACAAATGACATGTGAACTCCGCATCTAATGAATACGTAATGTATGACTCATCCAGATTCAATTCGAAATTCAGTTTAACACCCGTATGTGGAAGTCCCTTGAAACTTTTAAGTCCCATCCCATGGTCCACTCGACCAATAAGTCTTGGACCTGTTCCAAACCATTATGAGAGAATTATTTGTATTAGGTCGAACTCCAGAGTGTACTTAACCTTTGATAGACCTGTCAAGGTATTCCAAGAAATGAGAAGTGGACTTCCAAATTTTAATTTAGCGCCTGGAAGCCAAGTATCAGTAGGATGATCAAAACTCTGCCACAACACAACTGCAGAAGAATTAGGCCCATCTTTCAGCACTAGATTACCATCATCTAGCAAGATAGTTTGAAAAGACAAGAACATCAAAACTCCCAAGTAGATAACTAACACATTCTTCTCCAAACTCTCCATGTTCGTATGACCTTAAGATAGTTTGAAGATAAGACGTTTATGAAGCAATTACATAATGTACAGCTCTTTTTACACCCATAAGTCAACTCGCTCACTAACGTACGTCAAGAACAACTTCCACGAACGATAAAAGTTCCAATAAAAGTCAATTTGGCAGAGAGTGATTTTTTTCTGGGCCCCACCGACTGACTTCTCAGCCCCACATTAGACGTACAAAGATTAAACGACTTAATCATCATGAGAAGTTTTCTCGGCCGTAAAGAGGGGTTATGAGTCGTAACCATGTAAAACTTTATCAAACACTTTTCGCAGGAAATAATTGAAGTGTTAAAATCCTTCTTACTAAATGCAGCTGACATTCTAACTAAAATACCTGAAATTGTCTTCCGATCATAATTGTCGTCGAGTTGTCGTAATTTAGGAGCTACGGCTTCTGGAAGTGCTAATCGCAACTTTGAAAGAAGGAGTCGAAGGAATTAGTCAAAGGTTGTGATATCTGATGGTTCTGGTTTGAAATCGGTTAGATTTGAGTTGTTCGAATGGGCTGGACCGTGAAAAAGGCCCAAAATCCATCAGAAGTTGTTTGGAGTTTGTTAATTCTCGATGAAACAGAGCATTATTAGTTTTCCTCTTTCTTTGTAATCTTTTAACTTCAAAAATATTAAGAAATACAGATTGAGTCGATTAATCACTGTAATAAGTCAGTGAAGTCAGTGTAATCTCTGAAATCGAAATGTATATTCGAGATTACAGATTTGTTACATTAATTAACCGATCCATAACAGAATCAACTAACAGACAATTAAGTTCGATCAAATCGTAAACCGATCATAAAAGCTGGTCAAACCGGTTCGTACGGATAAAATTTAAGGCAAAGACAACGAAAAGTGACAATTTGGGACATAAAACCGAACCTCTTGTCTCTTATCCAAAACGGTGAGTCGTTATCCAAAACACCGAACCGGAGAAACACATTAAACGCCACGTGTGAACCTTAACCCAACGACACATGCCAGCTCATGCACTAAAGCTGTACGCCACGTGGCACTCTCAATTAAGAGAAATGATCTTTGAAGTTGAACTGAGAAGAAGTCTACAAATATAAGCAACCTTTGATTTAAACTCATCTACATACTTTAACCCAACACGCAACATCAAAAAGAAGAAAAAAAAACACCAAAATTCCCGGAAGAGAAAATAAAGGCAAAACCGAAAGCGAAAGCAAGCTCGATTTTTTGTGGGCTTCAACGTTACAAGTTTTGATTACCAACACGCAAGAATAGCGTGAGATCTGAATAGAGCTCTCACAAAAGGTGTCTCTGTATCTGACTCCTAAAATCTTGTTTCTGCAAATTTTGGATATTTGAAAATACGCAGAGATGTGTAGTTTATCTGCAAATTTGTTACTACCATCAAAGATGAAACCAGTTTTTCCAGAGAAACAGAGCACTAGCTCACTCTGTTTTACCACTAAACGACCCAAGATGAAGAACCGATCTATTGTTCCTGTAAGAATCTCAAATATACTCTGTTTTTAGAGTTCATGTCCTTGTTAATAAGTTTGATTTCGGTTTGTTTGTATAAAGAACTGTTACTATTTCTGCAAAATTTGGAAACAGTATAAAAATTGAATAGCTTGTACTCTGTTTTTAGGGTTTTTGTCACATTACTTTCTGCCTTGTTCGAGTCTAATAAAGATTTGTTTTTTGAATGGATAAGGTTGCGAGATTATTTGGACCGGCGATTTTTGAAGCCTCGAAATTGAAAGTATTATTCTTAGGAGTTGATGAGAAGAAGCATCCATCAAAACTTCCAAGAACTTACACTCTTACTCACAGTGACATAACAGCAAAATTAACTTTAGCTATATCTCAATCCATCAATAATTCTCAGGTAAATCATAAACTCTGCAAGCTTTAGCTCTTAGGGTTTGATGTTTTGGGAGACTGATTAAGGGTCATTTGGATTTACTAGTTGCAAGGATGGGCAAATAAGTTGTTCCGAGACGAAGTAGTAGCCGAATGGAAGAAAGTGAAAGGTAAGATGTCACTACATGTCCATTGCCATATCAGTGGAGGTCACTTCCTTTTGGATCTCATCGCTAAGCTTCGATACTACATTTTCTGCAAAGAATTACCAGTGGTAAGTTCTGCAATCTTAGAGTATGTAACAGTGTGGTGTGTTAGTTATATTGATTGATCTATTGTTGATCTATAGGTATTAAAAGCTTTTGTCCATGGAGATGTGAGCTTGTTAAATAGCTACCCTGAGTTACAAGAATCTCTTGTTTGGGTTTATTTCCATTCGAATATACCGGAGTATAACAAGGTGGAATGTTGGGGACCGCTTTGGGAGGCAACGTCGCAGCACCAACACGACGGAAATCGGACACGTAAAAAGTGTGAAACTTTGCCGGAGCTACCTTGTCTTGATGAGTGCCAATGTTGCTTTCCATCAGTTAGCACAATTCCATGGTCTCAACGTCATTATCAACATAAAGAACCACATGAGAATGTTGAACATGGCTTGTTGGGAATTTCTATACCTAACGCTGAGAAGTCGAAGTGATAGATCTCATGTGAATGTATCTTTTTTTCCTTTGTGGTTACACTAGTTCATAATGAAGTTGAAAGTTCATTTGTTTGGTGTTAATAGTAAACATTTGTTTAACATAAGTCTTGGTATTATATACTCCCACTGTACTTGTTAAACAAGGTGAATATGTATTAGAACGCACTTGTTGTCAAAGCCCCTGCTTATAGGTTTAGAAGTGATGTACATATATATATGCCTGATCTCTTAACGCATATGTGTTTTTTGAAGTCTAAAATATAGAAAATCACGAATACATCGGACTACAGTTGGACTTTTCGCCCTAATTGTTTCTGTTGTTGAGGGTATCGTTTTTGTATTCAGTTGATGATATATAATGGACCCGTTAACTGTGCAACAAAGACCAATAAAACAAAAAAAAAAGTTATCAGGTTTGAGATTAATTTTTCATTTTAAGTAACTGTTTAAATTTTGATTAATAAAATAGTATAGTTGAACAATGTTTAACATTCTTCGCTAAACTATTTGGTCGTAAACAATGTAAAACTTATTTTATCCTCGACAAAAATTAAAGAAATTTTTTTCTCTTTTCTTTCCCTTATGTTCTCTTGTTTCTTGTTTTCACATGACTAATTATATGTAGTTGATTACTTGTTTTTCTATTTGCTATTTTTAGATAGTTGAATGTTCATGGTTTTCTAGGTACATCAATTTGACTGTTCATGGTTTTCTAGGTACATCAATTTGAATGTTCATGGTTTTCTACGTACATCAATTTGATTTATGCTCTAATCACAAATATATTTGATTACATATAAACAAACGATTGATAAACATTACAAGAAAAATATATTATGATTACATATAAACAATTGATAAATATTACAAGAAAAATTCAAGAATTATTAGAGAGATAATGACTAGTGTTTCATTGTTAACAAAATTTTAGTGTTTCATGGTGGAGACAAAAAATTTAAAGTCGGATAGTAATGAATATTTCCTAAGTTTTACTGATCTGACGGTCGGATAAGAGCTAATAGTATTGAGTATGACTGTTGAGGCAACAGACACAAAAGATATAGATTTCCATAGACTTGTTGTGCACGTAATTAAGAAGATCTTGGAGCTTTGTTCGATGGTTCTCCTTCACAATCAGGATAATGCTTCCGTTTGGTTTCGTGATTGATAAAGATCTCCACTTCTTGTTGAGTTGCAGTTGTAGCTAGGTCAAGTTCAAATGTGGCAGAGTAGCTTTCGAAACCTTCATTGTTTAAAGCGATTTCTCTTATAGTATCCGATAAAGAGGGTAATCCATCAATCTTGTTAGCCATCTCTTGACTATGGTAAGTTGCTGCTTGGACCTGAGTTGTAGGAATCGCTGCTTATTCTTCGAAAGATTGATATTCCATCTGGGAGAGTGAAGCAGAGGAATTATCTTGAGGTTGAGCATTCTCCGCTAATTCATTGAGATAATCTGAGGGAAGGGGCACATAGGAGCAAGCACTCACATCATGAGTCAATTTCTGACAATTGAGGCAGAAGTTGGAGACTCCTTCGTAGTGGAAGAAGACGTAGAGGCGTTCTCCATTTTGGAACCTAACAGGTTTAAAAAATTTGAGCCTTTCAAAGGGATTGATGTTGACACGAGCTCTTACCATTGATGCTCTGGTGACTGAATCTCCACGCACATCGACCTCCAAAACTTCTCCAAGTGATCTCATTATGAGGCGGGTGGTCATTGGCGAGGCGTATTGGAGAGGAAGGTCATGAATTTAAACCCACAGAGGTATTGATGAAAAGAAATTTCTATGTTCTGCAGCTTCCCATCTCTGAATCAGAACCAACCAGTCGTTAAATGCTATTGGCTGTCTTCTTAAAACTTGTTTAAAACTCAAACAAAAAAAATCATATTTAAAGCAATGTTTTTTCTTTTTCTTCATTTATGTTTTGTTGGTTTCTATGATGTTTCCAGATTTAGGAACCTTATAAGGACTGGAGCAATGAAAAATACATAAGGTTGTAGTATGATAGAAGTGAACCATGTTATTCCTGCAAGAAATATTTTACAATAATCATGAATATGTCTAATTACATATAAACAATTGATAGACATGTGCAAGAAAAGTTCAAGAATTATTAAAGAAATATTTCCTTTTTAGGTAAATTTATTTTAGCGTTGTTTTCTGGTGAAGACAAAGAATCAAAAATAGATAGCACTGAATACTTCTTAAATTTTATTAATTTGATGGTCAGATTAGAACTAATTATATCAAGTATTTTGTTTATTAATTTGATGAATGGATGAGAACTAATGGATGAGAACTAATGATGTGAGGGAACAAGAATAGTAATTATTTTTTTTAAGGGGAATAGAGGGAGTATTTAATATGAAGGAAAAATATAAAAGAATACAAAATTCAGAAAGCTTCTTATCAATAAAAATTATCTTTAAAAATTATTTATATTTCACATGAGAAAGCTTAGTTAATAGGTAGGGTAAGTAAATACTTTGCTATGCATCAGGATCGGTTCACATTTTATGTTTCTTTTACCCCTGAAATAATTTTTTAAAAGTGGTTATCCTAGTCTGATCAACCAAACCAATGTCAAAACATAAAGAATTGATATGTTAAAAATTGCGTTGGAGATCGTGTAACTCGAAGATCTGTGGACAAGAAGTAGAAGAAAAGGTTTTTGGGTAATAAAATATCGTATAATTAGTGAGTCACGTATTTCTGTTGTACCTCTTCATAAGCACATTTTAATGTATTGTCTACTCACGTTGAGTTAACGGAGTATATCCTTACATGTGAGAATAAAGAGGACTAAATATTAATAATGCATAACCGCCTGTGATTTTTAAAATTCTTGCAAACCGCCTTAAATCCATTCTTTCAGATGCTATAGAACTCAACCAAACAACTTTTGTTAAACAAAGACTTTTACTTGAGAATGTTTTGCTTGCTTCAGAATTAGTGAAAGATTGTCATAAGACTTACATTTCTCCAAGGTGTGCTATCAAGTTTGATATTGCAAAGGCGTTTGATACTGTAAGCTGGTCTTTCATTGTTGCTGTTTTGAGATCTATGTAACTGCCTAATTTGTTTATTAATTGAGTATATCTCTGCTTCTCAACGGTTTCTTTTTATGTTTCTATAAATGGAGATCTTGAGGTTTTCTTCTCCAGTTCTCGTGGCATTAGACAAGGGTGTTCTCTTACCCTATCTTTATGTCATTATTAACAATGTTCTCTCTCAAATGCTTAATGTTGCTGCAAATCTGAATCGTTTTGGTTTTCACCCTTTATGTGAGAAAGTTGGTCTCACTCACCTCAGTTTTGCCGATGACATCCTAGTTTTTTAAGAAGCATCTCCGCGTTCTTTGCATGGTATCTTGGATGTTTTAACCGATTTTGGTGAGATGTCGGGCCTTCATATCAATCTCGCCAAATCAAATTTTTGTGTTGCAGGAAGAGTGCATAATGATCTGCTCCATGCTGTTTCAGATGCGGGTATAACTATAGGTTCGCTCCCCATTTGCTATCTTGGTCTCCCCTTACTCACTAAGTCCATGTCTAGCGTTGACTATGAACCCCTCACTGATCAAATCCGATCTCGAATAATTCTTGGTCTTCCAAACTTCTTTCTTTTGCTGGTAGACTTCAACTAATAAAGTCTGTGATTTCCAGCATCACAAATTTTTGGTGCTCCACTTTCTACTTACCTAGTCGTTGTCTAATGAATATTGAAGGTATGTGTTCTGCTTTCCTTTGGTCTGGTTCTCCTACTATTTCATCTAAAGCAAAGGTTAGCTGGGAAGATATCTTTTTTTTTGTCAAACTCTGGGAAGATATCTATTTTCCTAAAGATGAGAGTGGTTTGGGAATTCGTCGTTCTTCATATTACTTCAAAGATCTTTGTTTTTCATCTGATTTGGAGATTACTGTCTTCTCACTCTTCTCTTTGGGTCAATTGGACTCAACATTATCTTTTGAGATACAGCTCTTTCTGGAATATTCAATCAAATTTTTCGTGGCTCATGGATGTGGAAGAAGCTTTTGAAGTTTAGGTCTGAAATCTATGAGTTTATAAAATTGGACATCAATTCTGGACAAAATTCTTTTTTTTGGTTTGATCATTGGAGCTCTTTGGGTAATCTTCACAATATTATGGGTGATAGTGGTATTCGGTACCTTGGTATTCCTCGTAATGCTAAGGTTGCTGCGGCTTTTTTTTGTTGTTGGTTGGAATTTTGGCTCAGCTAATTTTCATCGTTTCCCTCATATTCTCTCTACCCTTTGCTTGGAACAAGGACCTCATCTGGACGCTGGTATTGATACTATTTTATGGCATCACATATCCAATGATTTCAAGCCTTTTTTCTTCTCTTCAAATACTTGGGATCAATTACGTCTGTCTCGTAACAAGGTACTTTGGCATAATCTGATATGGTTTCCCCAAGTTGTTCCTCATTACTCTTTTATTTCTTGGCTTGCTTTGCGAGATAGGATAAGTATTAGAACACGTATGCGTCTTTGGAGTCTGGTGCGAGATTGTGTTCTATGTGGTGATCCAAATGAGTCTCGAGATTACCTCTTTTTCATTTGTTCATTCAGCCATTCTGTTTGGAGCAATCTTTGTGCTAACTTGTTGGGTTCTCTCTTTACTTCTCATTTGTCGGATTGTGTTCATACCCTTTCCTCCTCATCACTTCCTCTTCTGGATCGAGTCCTCGCTAAACTAGCTTTTCAAACGATGTTATACCATTTATGGCAAGAACGTAATGCCCACATCCATGGGAGACCTATGACTTCCTCTTCTGGCTTATCTCAGCTCATTGTCAAGACTATACACAACAAGATTTCTTCCCTCAATCACCATTTTCTCCACAGGTTGGAAGGTCTAAGGCGTAGATGATTTGAGGTCCAACTATGATTGGGTTAATTCTTTTGTAAATGAGTTTGTATAGCTTTCTCCGTTTATCCTCTTTGTGTATAAACCTTTTTGATGATATATAATTTTCACATTTCATCAAAAAAAAATAAAAATAAAAATAAAAAATAAAAATAAAAAATAATAATAATAATAATCCATAACCAGAACTCTAATTGTATGAGCTTATATTTGTTTGTAAACTACAAAATTCGTTTTTGTTATGCATAGTACCATTGTTACAGTAACTTGGACCACCTTCACGTGGAAAACGCGGGAAAAGAATTTTTAGAGAAACTCATATAATATTTCATTATTTGTTAATAGAATTCTCGCAATTGGTATCCCTGTATTTAGTTATTAAAATCTTCAATCTTGTTTCAGCAAATTTGAAAACAAGCAAAGATGAGTAGTTTATCTGCAAATCTTTTACTACCATCAAAGATGAAACCAGTTTTTCTAGACAAACAGAGCACTACTTCACTCTGTGTTACTACTAAACAATTCAAGATTAAGAAAAGATCTATTGTTCCTGTAAGTATTTCATATCTTTTTCTTACAAAATTTTGGTTTTTTAATAATGTTCATTAATATTTCTTTGATCTAGGTTTGTTTCTATTTACTAGGTAATTATGTTTTCTTAGGGTTCTTTCACTTTACGGTGTTTCTTGTTTGAGTCTAAACTTGGTGAGTATACTAAAGATTTGGTATTTTGGTGTTCTAAATGGAAAAGGTTGCAAGATTGTTTGGACAAGCGATCTTTAAAGACGCAAAGTTAAAAGTGTTATTCTTAGGAGTTGATGATAAAAAGCATCCATCAAAGCTCCCAAGAACTTACACTCTTACTCACAATGATATAACAGCAAAGTTAACTTTAGCTATTTCTCAATCCATCAATAATTCTCAGGTAAAACATAAAGTATGCGTACTCTGCAAGGTTTAGGGCTTATGTTTTCGTGTTTTAGGAGACTGATAATGTGTCCTTTGGATTTACTAGCTCCAAGGATGGGCAAATAAGTTCTTCCGAGATGAAGTAGTAGCCGAGTGGAAGAAGGTGAAAGGTAAGATGTCACTTCACGTTCATTGCCACATTAGTGGAGGTCACTTCTTTTTGGATCTCATTGCAACGCTTCGGTATTACATTTTCTGCAAAGAGTTACCATTGGTAAGTTGTGTAATGTTTGTTTGATAATGATGAAGTTGTTAGAATGTGATAGATATTCGCAATTGTAAATTGAGATAATTCTAATTTAATATAGATAATTAGTTATATTGATTAATCTTTTGATTTTCTAGGTATTGGAAGCTTTTGTTCATGGAGATGGAAACTTGTTGTATAGCTATCCTGAGCTACAAGAATCTCTTGTTTGGGTTTATTTTCATTCGAATATTTCGGAATACAACAAGGTTGAATGTTGGGGACCGCTTTGGGAGGCAACCTCGCTGCACCAGCCCCAGCACGACGGAAATAGCACCCCCAAAAAGTGTGAAACTTTACCGGAGCTACCTTGTTCCGATGGATGCGAATGTTGCTTTCCGTCAGTTAGCACAATTCCATGGTCTCAACGTCATTATCAACATAGTGGACCACATGAGAATGTCACAGATAACCTGTTGGGAATATCTATAATTAACGCTGACAAATCAAAATGATAGATCTCATGAATATGCATCATTTTTCTTTGGTGGTAATTAAGATAATCTAAAAGAAAATGAACGTTTATTTATCTGGTGTGAATAGAAATGACATTTGTTAAGCATAATAAGTCTCATTATTATATACTTCCACTCTACTAGTTATACAAGGTGAGTGGTAGTATGACGCACTTGTTACATATGATCCACCAGACATGTTAAAGTCGATGAGAGACACAATAATATAACTGAAATGAGATCCAATTATACAAATGTAACATGGATAACACTATACATATGGTTACAGTGACCAGTTTAAGAGACAATTATTTTCTTCAGCCATCCAACAACACTCATAAACAATCTTCATATGATCGAAGCTACATATTTATTTGTTCATTATTTTTTTTTGCTTAAGTTGAAGTCGCTATATATTGTCGCAACGATAAGGTAAAAAACATGGCTAAAGTCTCACGAAAACCACCTCTACTGTCAGCAAATTTCTTTCTCTCTAGCTTCCAAGATTTAGAGAGAAAGAAATATACCCATTATTAGATTTTGGTTAAGGTTTGGTATATTTTGATGCAAATTTTGGTGGAATGTAGATCATCATTTGTGATCCACAACAAAATGACAAATGATGATCGATGCATGTGATAAAGGAATAAAAAATGAGCTACAAGCCTACAACATTATGGTAGCTATTGGACATTCTGTAGTTTAATGATAATGTTGGTGGGTCGCTTCATTTATTAAAACAATGGCCACACAGTACATTCACATGTATTATAGTAGCTTAACTTTTTCTTCTCTTGTCAGTTTTGAACAAAAGATGACTCCAAAATGACCTGAATTATTATACATATATATCACAATTTGAGGAAGGATCCATGTGTATTAGAAAAACGTGAGGGAAAGATTACGTGGTGAGGCAAAGTTTAATCTTAGTGTTTTGTCCCATCAACTGACCACGACATTTTTTATCGAAAAAAAAAAAACTGACCACGACATATGATTTATGTCTTTTGACCACGACATTTACAATCGTCGGCAAAAGAAAAAACTCAGGGACTGTAAATTTTGCAAAATGAAAAGCACTAATTTGGACTCGCAGGTTCTATTTCTCTGCTATATGCGAAACTAAATCATAATTTTCTAGTCACTCCTACATAAATATGGGTTCATGCTTTCGGCCCATTTAAATATTTGGAGGTGAGAATCTATCCATGAAATGCACCACTTCCGGGAGAATAGTCCAGACCCCTCCAAAAAAATTTAGGAAAAGTTACAAAACAAATAATGTGGATGATAGTAAGTTATGGAACCTTCAATGGTGGACGATTCGTATATTCATACACATACCTCTTCATCTTGATGGATTCATGGGAAGGAACAAAGATTTCTATAATCTTTGAAACTTTTGTGATAAATTTGCATATGTATTAATAAAAGTTGATTTATATTTAACATAGCAAGCATAGTTTATAATTCGTAACTACATCTGTAAATGTTTGATATGGTAAATATAAGATAAAAATCGCTTTGGTTTCTGCATGGTGTGTTACGGTCAATGGGACCACTTTCACGTGGAAAATAAGTCGAGAGAATCTCATTATTATTATTTAGTTTTTTGCTAAAAGAGGAACAATCTTTGTGGGTCATTTTCAGAGATCGTGTAAGTGGAAAACAATTTTTATATAAGATGATTTATTTTGAATTAAACTCGACTAAGAATAATGAATTTTTGCTGAATTATTCTCGGACCGGTAGTTAAACTTAGGATGTTACAATTAATAATTTTGACATCAATGATTTGATCCTTTCCAATTACATATACTACAAATAAAAAGAATTTTAGGGTGTTAAGTTTTGGTTGTAGATTGAATTTTGTCAATGACAAAAAAAAAATGAATCTTTAACTTTAAGCTAATTGGTGGAAAAACCATGAGCCTAATACATACTACGTTTTTCTGGTATCCCATTTTGGATGAATACACATTTTGCATTCCAAGAGTCAAAGACCTTAAGCTTCCGACTAGTTCCAGAGATGATTCAGCCCGACCAAAGAAAGCTTAGTCCGAACTTCAAATGCACAAAGGAGACATATCGTGCGATGAGTGTCATCAAAAGCATAAATTGAACTTTCAAGGAGAAATCTACGTTACATTCTATTTGGTGCGTATTCAAAAGTTTCAGAAAATGTTATATTTACAGAAAAATATTCAGTCTGTACAACGAAGAAAATCTCGAGAAATCTAGATCACACAAAACTCTAACCTTTTAAATAAAATTTAAGGTTTTATCTGTTGCCACTAATATTAGTCTTTCTCGTCTATGCATTCCGGCTGTGTTAAGCTTCGTCTTCATTGCCCCTATTCCAATAATCATGTTAAGAGTTCACCGGATTGTTGATCTACCAAAAGACGATGCCCCGATTTTGCTTTCCCTACTCTGAGAGTAGAAACAGAGAATGTTATGTGTTATGCATAGTTCATTTTCATCAGATTAACGGTTCAGAATCAGGAATATGTGCTTCGGGTTCTCTACCTCAGATTTTGGAGAAGGGAAGACGTTCCAAAATCTTAAGGTTTCGTCTCCTGCTCCTGTCACAATCGTCTGTAACAAATACAAAATTTTGTGTTCATGCAAGTGTAAATAGATTAAAACATAAGCCAAAAATATGAGATGATGATTACAAGAACATACAGTGAGAATAAAGAAGGAAAAAACTAACCTGTCCATCAGGTGACACAGCAAGGAACAGAACACGGAATGTATGACCCGTGAGAGTTGCCAACTTTAAGAAGACAGGTTTAGCCATTAAAATCTCAAAATTCAGCAACAAAGAGAAGAAACCGAAATTAAGAGCATAAATTCTTACTTTGGTCATGGTTGGATATTTCCAGACGACTATTTGGTTTTGGGAATATCCATGCGTGCTCACAAGCTCATTCACGTTCTTAGACCAAGCTAAATTACACACCTGTGTGTAAAAAAACGATTACTTAGACCACACCTTCTAATGTTGGTTGTCTATTCAAAGTTAGCATAATCAGTTTACCTGACTGTTGGTGTCTATGCAACTTAGACGAGTATTTGTCGTTGTGTTCCAGAAACGTATACATCTATCAGCTGTGCCGCCACCGGAGGCAAGAAGTCCATAAAGATGTGGAGACCAGGCAATGGCTTTCACTGCTGCTGAGTGTTCACAATATCTCAAAATTGGTTGCGTTGAATGTTGGTTCCATACAAAAAGCTGCAAGATCCTAGAATTATTAACCATGCTTGAAAAATCATGCTTTTTCAGACACAAAGTGATGATTATATATTTACCTTATTGTCATTTCCGCCTGATGCTAGCTCGCGATTGTCAAAAGACCATTTGAGTCCACAGATTTCGGATTTGTGACCTGTTAACTTACTGACATGATCTTCTTGAGACCGTATATCTCTCTGAAGTATACTTTTGTCTCTGCTACCAGAAGACAGAACAGATGAGCTCCATGCCAAGGCTCCAACTCTTAGACGATGACCTTCCATTGTTCTAATTTTTCTGCATCGTGGTGCATCCCAGATCTAGTGAAAAAAGGAACAGTAAAAATGGGATATCAAAACTTCATCCTTAGTTCTAAAGACAACGAATCATATGAAATCCTCCACAAGAGAATGTATCTTACGTGCTATGCACATACAAGTTATGAGAGTATCAATATCTGAATGCCAAGAGTTAAGTTCTAATCACTATAGTGTAATGCTACCTAGTTTCTTACGAAGATTCCTTCAACATTCAAGAAATCGAAAAATATTATATATAGAGCTATACATAGGGAAATGTCTCTTGATCATCTAACCTGTACTGTTCCGCTACTGGTTCCAATGGCCAAATGTGTTCCACGTAATGCCCAAGCCACTGAGCAAACGCTGTCATCGACCCCGAGATCACATAGCTTAGTTACCTGCAATTAGCGGAAAGACATTCCAGTCAGATACTCTTTAAGACAAGAATGAGTCTGAAGTTACAGATCATGAAGAAAAAGAAAGATTAAAAACTCACCTTGCTACTACAAGCATTCCACAGATATACACAGTTCCCTAATCCAACTGCAAGAACATTTTGTGCCGACCAATCCACAAGATTCAAGTAAAAATCATCTTGCAGAGCCGGCGCATCCAATACCTATCAATAACAACAACATCAACAAGTTTCCACTCTCGTTAACAGGGTAAATGCAAGAAAAGAACAAACATATCAAAACAATCTGGATAAAGAGTAGACAGTACGCATTCTTCAAAAGCAGCACAAGCATAGACTTGATCTCAGAAGTTTCATACATAAATACACACAAAGAGATGAAATGTAGGAATCACAATCCCGAATAGCAAATCTCAAAACATTAACCAACTAAACAATCCACAAATCCATCCAAGAAAAACACAATCCAACATTAGTGCCCTAGTCTTAACACAAACCCTAAAACCCTAAAATACCGCAAGAAACCCCCAAAGATTGAAACAAACTCTCACCTTATAAGGCGACCGAGGAATCTTCCTAGGAGACTTAACAGGGCTAGGGCTAACACCAGGAGACTCATCAGAACCAAAAGGCGAATACGTGTTTAACGAACGCTGCGTTTCCGTCTTAAACCTAAAAATATTCCGCGACGAAGAGAACCCACTAACAACATCACTCTTCTCCGGCGTTACCGGTCCAAAAAGCGCCGTTTTCAAAAGACTCGCGTAAGAACCATCCCCATCTTCTTTCCCCTCTTTTTTAGGCGAAGAAGCGAGATCGAAAAGCGCGAAATTAGAACCAGATCTACTGGGAATAAACCTATCTGAGTATATAGGCTTCGAAGGAGAGTGATAATGGTTTGAATCAATCAAACGGTTGATTCTGGTCTCAAGTGAGACCGTCGGTCGATTCATTGAAGGCGGGAGATTCAGCTGAGAATCTATGTTCATCTTTGAATCACTCGAAGTAGATTCATCTTCTTCCATGGTAGATTTGAACCTCTTACTGTTTCTTTCCTCCAGATTTGAGATTTTGCTGAAAAATGGAAATCTTCTGTTTTTTTTTTTTTCCTTCGTTACTCTTTTTTTTTTTCTTTCCCGGGAAATTCTAAGGGCAAACAGAAAACGTCGAGTAAAATGGTGCGAAAACACGGGACGAATCAGGTGTGGTAGGGTTTATGGTAGAAAAAATATGTCCGTTACCTTATGGACCATTTTATTGGGCCCAAAACTCGTCCCATTAAGGTTTTCGGCCCATTAATTCTATTTTTTCCGCGACCCGTTTATTACGACTCTGGCACTCGAGATAGTTTTGTACAACACTAGACATCTTAAATTTAAGGAATGCGTAAAGATGAAAGGCACAAATAAATGTGAATTATCTATCAACAAGATGAATATGTGAACAAGGTAATCAAACACGAGCCAGATTTTTTTTAATTGGGCATTGTTGCCTTGTTGGTTATTGAATCATCAGTTACATGTGATTGAGTGTAGTGAAATATATTTTCAAACAATTTTGAGAAGATGTTAAGAAGTCAAAATCCATCAAACAAGCTGTTGCTATATGTCGTGTTTTATGATAAGTTGTGTTTTGTCGGACTTCAGTTAGACTTTTGAATGATCAAAACTTATACTTCATTAGTCTCCAAGACTAAAAATTGTTGAATCGTGGAGACAAATCTGGTCGTCTCATTGTTTTTTATGTGGGATCGCAAAATTCATTTTCATAACAAAATTTCTCAAAGCTCAAATTATACTATTATACAGAACATCATAACTCTTTAAAACCAAATTCCGATGAGAGATGTTGTAGAAGTGAATCTTTAATATTTCAGCCAAGGTAATTCAGTAAAGAAAAAACATGTAAATTTTAAGAGAATTTTCTGTATTTAATGTATAGAACATACAAATAAAATAACTAGAAAAACATAAATTCGATATATTTAACGGGTCTGACACAGCTATGATTTTGATAAAAGTAAACATAGCATAATTTTTATATTTTGGGCGTTTTATCTTATTATTGATATTTAAGCTATATACTAAAAATGATAATAATTTGAAAAACACTCCATTGAAGAATAAGAAAAATAAATCTTTGAAGCTCCCATGAAGCTCCCAAGGTCTATACATTTATACTATATTAATATTTAGAAATTACAATAAGTTTTTCTTTTAACAAATCTGAATTTGCGAGAAATTTAAATTTTTTACGGTTGTAGCGGTTGCACTTAGAGTAATATCACAATATTGTTATGTCTCTTTTAAAAATTTGAAGGAGTTGTTGAACAAAAGGATAAGAAATTACTGATACAAGTAAAGAAGATGACCAAGACAGCTGAATTACCCACCAGTACTTGTTGAGGGTTATGTTGGTTGGTTTAACCACAATTTTGACCACCTTTCTAGAAAGAATGTGTGATAAATACCCAGTTTTTGGAAATGGGTTTGATAAGGTTATGGACAAACTTTATAGAATTTATGAAAAGATTTTTGGTGATCCTAAACACAAACAAGATCATGATCAGACATTTAGTGGAAATAGGAGAAGGAAGATTAGGCTTTTTTGTGGGCATTGTGCTTTCATTTGTGCTTATATAATAGGTAACACAAAAGAGTAAACCAAATTTTTGTTCTCATTTAATAATAAATCTTCATATTGAATTTCTTTGGTGAACTTTATAATGATTTTGATTATGTTTAAATTAGACTATGTTGTAATTGTTCGGAACAGAAACATATGTCATTAGTGTTGAGGAAAAGCAACCACTCATAAAGAACCATACTTTTACTAAGATGAGAATCTCAACATATTAATTTCTTTATAAGTTGGGCAATGAAGTCACATTATAGTTGTTGGTTAGCTAAAATTATAATCTTGCTTACTATTGTATTGTCACATGAGTTTTTAAAAAAAAAGTCAATTAGCTATAAAAGGATACCCAACGGAAATAAACTTGTATGGTTTTTGAAAAAAATCTTAATAAATTTATGATCTAATATAGTTATTATTTGTTGTATCAATTTTATTAATTATTTTTTCTTTTTGTATGTAAGACAAGATTCTAGCTATGAAAATATTCTTTTTACTGTATATCCAATCAATGGAGTTTTGGTGAATGTTTTTTACAATGACTATTTTGAATATGTGATATTTGATAATAATATTCTTGAGCTACTTGAAAATCTAAACCTTGTTGAATTAGAAGGCGTGGAAGATATATTTTCTTGTATCTACTCATTGTTTGTGAGCTATTACAATAGAGTTCAAAAGATTTTGAGAAGAAAAGAGATGTACATCAATGTATTAATTTAGTACATATTTATGCAAAACATTTCATTGATATTAACTTTTAAAATTGTAAATAACTTTATTTACCGTAGTGCATAAACAAATTTTTGAAAACACGATGAATTAATGTTCAAACACTTAAGAAAATACTATTTATCATTATTTTAATATATTATTTATCATTATTTTAAAGAATTTGTAATGATGACGGACAATTATATTGCATTGACTTTAGAATTGATTATGTTGACTTACATTTACTTTACATGGAAGATTAAATTGCAAAATTGTAAAGTTTTATTTATGATAGATAATTAAAATTTCATGAATTAATTTATAATTAGTTTTTCAATAAATGTAACTCATTTTAATAACCAAAATAATATATGAATGAAGTAGTAAATAAGATTAAGTACGTAAATACTATTTGCTAAATTTGAATTTGTTCAACGAAATGCCATATGTGAATTGGCAAAGTTCATCTTTAGATTGATTAGAATCATAGTTGATCTTTAATTTGGTAGATTTATGAAATTTTGATACTCTTTTCAAGAACAAAACAGTAATGACAGTTAAATGGTCTTTAAAGTTGACTATATTTGTATTTAAATTGGCTTGGTCAAAACTATTTAGTATTTTATTTGGCTAAAACCAAAGTTTGTATTTAATTTGGCAAAAGTGGGAAAGTTTATATTTTGTTTAATTGTTTTCTCTTTTCAAAACAGTACTTAATTATAATATTAAGTCTCCTAAATCTTACAAGTTACAATCCATTTTAAGTATGAATTAATTAACACTAACAATCAAGAAAAAAATAGTTATCAAGGAGGATGATTTAACAAATTAAGTTTGCTGTTACTTGTTACAATACCTAGTATTATCAAATCTTGTTCTCGAAGCATTAGGATTAGCCCTAACATGACCAACCATTGAAACCTGAAGTGCTTCTTCTTCATAAGCTCTTCTCTCCATCTCCTCTCTCATTGCTTTCTTCTTCCCTTTCACTACCATCGCCACAACCAATAACCCTAAAAGAAACGCTCCAATCAGTGACCCAATAACACTTCCAACCGCCACTTTCCACCTGCTCAATCTCCCTCCGTCTCCGTCAGTGTCCGCTGGAGACGACGGTGGTCTCACCAACACACCATCACCACCACTGTCATGAGTTTTAATAACGAGCGCGTAGTGCCCTTGTCTTGTTCCTAAGCAAACATTAGCGGAAACTTGCTTTCTAAACGTTATGTTGCCGTTACTTGTGAAGCAAGCACACAAGAGAGATGAGTTCTGCTTCGTGTTAGGTTTAGGGTTACCACTTGCCTTGCTGCTCAAGAATTTAATCAAAATAGGGTTTTTCTCTGTGCCCATTACGTTGATCTCATAGGGGTTAACAGCCACACCATCCGGGTTCGAATTATAAGCCAATAAACCAAGAACCGGAGATACTAACTCGTAATTGTAACCGGTTAAGTTATAACCGGTTGAGTATATATAAGAAGACCAGTTAAAACCCAAGTTCTGTCTCACCAGAATCACTCTCTCAACACATGGCTGCACTGTCAAGCCTGGATTTAAGTGAAACTCTCCGATTCGAGCACCATGTCTTCTCAAACTCCCACATCTAAATTTAGCTGTGGCGATATCGATAGAGGAGAAATTCAAAGGCAGATGGATTTTCTGGACTGTTCCTGTCTTGTAATGTATGTTGAAGTTTCTAACGGTGTAATCTCTGATCATAAGATCAAGAAGATGTGCTGATTCAATAGTCTGAGATTTGGATTTTTGTAAATGAAAAACAAGGATGATGAAGATGAATGGTATAGAGCCCATGTGAGGACTAAGGAGGAGCCAAAAAACTCTTGAGATGAAGTAAAATGTTAAAGTTTTGCAGAAAGAAGTGATAAGAAGAAGAGAGACAGAGAGAAAGAGTTAGATTGATTGTGTTTTACTTTGTTGGATGTGTTCTGGGGACAAACATGATCAGTATATAGTATATACTATGTATCTTTCTTTTGTGTGTCTTAAGACATAATAATGAAGAAGCATGACCAATTGTTTTATAATGCTTACAATACTATCCTACTTTATGCTAGCCTCGTGACATTACTTTACACTTTGTGGTCTTCTAAGATCATTGCTAATATTATAGTTTATTCTTTTTTATCTTTTTACAAAATTGATTTTTGTTTCTATAGTGATATACATTTACAAATGTTTTGTCTGCCCCCACAATCTTATCCAAAAAGTCTTACTGTAATGGCCTGAGGAATAGCCAATACAAAACATGATTTACAAGTAAATTTGGCTTAAAGTGTTATCTTTCAATATTTATCAAAACCCAATTATAAGCAGACAAAAAAGGAAGAAGTAACTTTGTCATCCAATTCTCGACAATACAAAAAGGTTTTTGCTTTCAATATATAAGGTAAATATTTTTAAAAAATTTATACAACTTTTTGTTTTTGACAAATATTACAAAAGTATATGAAAGTAGAAAAATATTGAAAAATCTACTTTAAAATAAACGACGAACAACAACAAATTGCACGAACCAATAGACAATATACTCAAATGAAACCTTTCTTTAATATTTAAACGTTGTTGATGAATAATATTGTATTAAAATCTAGATAGAATGATACAAACATGTTCTATTACAAAGCCACTAGATTAACACAATCCGGTCTAGTAATATAGACTAAAAATTTGACAAATGATAGTTATCACCTCATTCAAAATTCAATCTTTGTTCAAAAACGGAATCAAGTATTTCATTAGATCTAAAAGAAATCATATGGAAGCTAGGTCTAGTGGTGATAAAAACAATGGGTAAATGATGATGAAGAGAGCATGGGAGGACGAGGATGATGATGATTATCATAATTGCTCCTTTTATCTTATTAAAAAGATATAAAATTGGCATGCTATAGTATTTGTATGACTTTTTCTTTTCTGAATTATCTCACTAGATTAGTAATCCACTTTGTTAAATGTCTCACCTAATAGAAATCATAATTAATTGACTTATACAGTTATACTATCACCTATAAATGATTTACAACATCATCTTTTTTTATTATTTGTCAACAATTGTCTAGACAAATCTCGTTCCATAATCACAATTTACTTAAAACCCCTTTACTTTTAATCTCCACATGCAATATAGTTGAATTCAGATTTCTGGATTTCTAAATTATTAGTTGGATTAACAAGGAATGTGTTTTCTACAACCAAAAAAAATCTTTTAAATTTATACAAATTAAAATCGTATAACAGGGTAATTATTTATCTCTGGTGGAATTTGAGACTCCAAACAAACGCATAAGCCCCCAAAACAAGACACCAAAAAAACTGTTATCTTTACTATTTTTCCTATCAATTTATTTTAATTTTTGTTAAATCTAATATATATGACTCAAAATTTTCAAAATGTAACAAAATTACACAAAGTTGTGCTGTTTTTATTCCTGATTTATTTATTTTTTCAAATGAGAGCGACATTTTTCAAAGAAGTAATCATATGATGTTTTTCTTTGATTTGCACCTCACATTTACTTACAAATACAATACAAGTCTACAAGAGCTAATATGAAAGATTTGAAGATTACACAAAACAGCACACAAACCAAATCTTCTGCTTTTCTCCTTCATCTTTAATTCCTTCACCTTCTTTATCTGTTAGTATTAATTTTACATACATTTCCATCTGCAAATCAAAGAAAAGAATTAACTAGAGTTATCAATTGAATCAAAAATGATCTGATCAGATAATTGAAATTACAATGAGAACTAAACCTTGGCTCAAAGGTTTAAGCTTGGCTCCCTTCTGGTAATGTAATCAAACGAGAACCTGAGTCATAGATCATCTCCGTTCCACAACTAAACCAGAAGAATCAAAATATTTCAAGAAATGTTTTATAAAGACATTTGTGTGATCGATTCGAGTTTAAAGATGGGGAGCTTACCCAGAGCATTTGACATTGTTGGTGTTACTACCATTGGAGATGGATAGGATAGTTCCAAAGAATGATACATTCTCTGTTCCACAGTTTGGACAGGGGCCCTGTGAAAGATAGATTCCACGAAAATAGAAAAGCCATCAGTCTAAATCCTTAGGATTGACACTAAATCTAAATTTGTAAGATTTAGAACAAAGTAGATAATTATTGTCTAATCTTCTGTTTATGCATTTTTACAGTAAGAAAACAATATTTGGTTCTTTTTCTAGTTTAAGAACTGATCTGAGGAGATTATAATGTTATACCTTCAAGATCAAGGAGTCTTTGATGATCAGTTTGGTGAGTGATAGCGCCAGATATACAATTGCAGGTACAGCAGCAAACCAAGTGAAAATGAAACTGAATGGTTCTGGGAGCTGCAAGTTTAGTTTTTTATATAAAGTATTATTGCAAGGAAAATGGACCGAGCAGAGTGTACCCTTCAAAGCAATAAAAGAAGAGCAGAAAGACATTTTACCTCGAGCAGGTACGTGATTTCAAAGCCTGTGATGTCATCAAGGAAGAAAAATCTGGAGAACAATTGAAGAAAACAGTAATGTTAAGTAAACTAAAGAATGCTGAGATTATTGGATTCATGTGTTAAAGAGACATAAAGCTGATACTCACAGTCCGAGAGCAACGACAGTTGCTGGTACATTCAATAAGAACATTTTGAAATAATCAATGGCGAGATCACTGTAAACCTGCATAATCAAGGAGCCAACAAGTCTATAATCTCTCTAAATTTTTTTTCCCAACAATGATCTGTATGTTATGTTATATAATGTGTAAAGAATAAATGAACTTTCAGAACAAATCTACTTTCTATTTCATCTAATAGTTTATTACCTTTTTACTACGAAGACTGCATCTTGGACCCTCACACACAATTTCACTTCCGTCCATCTACAGAAACAATCATAATGCGGAACATCTAACAAAATAATGAAACTAAGAAATAGTATCTGTAAGTTTAAAGAGACTAGAAACCTTTAGTTTCAATTTGAGCTTATCAAATTCTTCATCACTCAAGATTGGGTTTCCAGAGACATAAGCCATGGAAGCTTCAAGGAATCTTTGTTCATCAGAACCTGCAATATGTATAAATTGATCAGAACTCAAGACTTTTAGGCAAATAGATTACCACAAAACTACAAATCATAGTGTTATTACTTAGCATCACAACACTGCTTCCTTCCCACATCAACTCTTCTTTAAGATTATCAAACTCTTCATTAGACATAATTGCTTTCCCTTCGTAATAGAAAGACTGCAAAAGCAAGAAACAGAAGCAATCCTCAGACTTGGAAAATTCTCTATCATAAGTACAATAAACATGTTTTGTTTTGTAAGTTACTTGCATCGCTTGGAGAAACTCTTGCTCCATTTCACCGAGTGTTCTCTTCTCATTCCTGTTGATGCTACAATAAGGTAAAATCTTGCCATCAACATCTTCCTCACCAACTTGCTGACCTGAAGACAAGTCACAAAAATAATTGAAAAGTAAGGAAACTCTCAAGGAACAAACGTTATGGTTGATTAGAGTATAAAAACCAGATATTACAACTTCAGTATAACATCAATTTATAAACCCTAAACAATGCAAATTGAAAGTCAGAAATGTAAGTATCTTCCATAATTGAGAAAAATCAAAACCTTTTTCACAACAATTTCTACCCAAACGAAGATCAGAAGCAAAATCAAAAGGGAAATCTTCGAGATTTACAAGGAATCCAAAAACAATCGAAACTGTAAAGAGGCAAAAACCTGATTGATCGGTAGTAGCTTTAAGGGGCAATAAGAAAAGTCGTCTTTTGAGAGAAATCGATTGTCCATGAGTGAAGTTAGAAACAGAGTTTGTCTTGGAAGGAGAACAATATGTGGTTGTGGATTTGCGAGAAACAGTGGGCAAAAACCGAGGGATTGATAGAGTGATCGCCATCTTACTGCTCATTTTTCTTTGCTCTTCTTACGATCGTTGTTGTGTTCTCCAGGAAGAAGAGGAAAAAAATGTGTGGAATTTGTGGTTAATAATTGAGATGGTGATGTTACTGTGTGAAGAGTTTCAGGTTCCTTCTGATTTTTTTTTCTTCAACGTGTGAGATATTTGGAGGGAAATTTAGGAAGAGATAAGAGAAGCTGGATCGTGTGGTGATTAAGAGTTCCACGTCAGCATTACATATCTAGTTAGATACGGAATTTTTTAGTTACACAATATACGACCGGTTTTTTTTTTTTCTTTTTTTTTTGTTAATGTCTAATTATTTTCTGCGACAAGGTTTGTATGTTTGGAATAACTTCCATAATCTATATCTGAAATGCATAAGAAAATATATCCAAAACATAACTCATTAGATAGATTAAACAAAAAATTCAAACCAAATCATATGGATAAGTATCAATCTTGCCAAAATTCATTATCAAGTAGTTAATGTATGCGTGGATATATTTTTCTTTCTCATTATACCCAACCTCATTATCACACAAATATATCCTTACTTTGTTACATGACGCCATTGATATATATCCTTTTTAATCTCATTTAAAATTTACTCCAAAACTCATAATCATGCTGGATAGTCAATTTGATCGGTCATTTGACCAATTAAACAAAACACTCGAAAGATTTTAATATTTTCAAATGCTAGTTTAATAAACCCTAAAACCTAAACAAATAACTCCATTATAGGTTTCGTTAGAAAATTTGAAGTTTTAATCAAGTAAATTTCTATATCAACTCTGCAATCTCTGTCCAACTATGCTAGTTTCAAAAAACAATAAAAACAATCTACATGAATTTAAGGTATTATACTATAATAGATTCAAAATCACAAATTCAGAGAAAAGAGAAAACAAAAACTTGTTTGAAACAGAAAGAAGAAAACAATTTGATGAAGATGACATGATAATGAACTATAGATGAGAAAGAATGAGGTACGCACAGAAAGAATATGTTGTGTTTAAGGGAGTCTTGCTGAGAAAATGTAAACCTTTTATAATGGAGAATATGAAAAACCCTAATAATTTATAACATAATTATACAATAAACCCTTTAAGATATTAATATATATACCTTCAAACTATTTCTATTTAAAAAATATAGAAGTTGAGATGATAAAAAAAACTTTAGCTTGGGCCTATTTAATTAAGTAGGCCTCGACGTCGAAAGAAACTTTAGCTTGAGCCTTTTATCTTAATTTTGAGCCCATTTATCTTTTCTGTATCATACACCAGTAGTTTACTTGACCCATTCACTGCTACGTGCTACACCGTTAGATTTTAAAACTAATCACATCCTGTCCGTTCAATATACGCCGTTCTTCACCAACACGTAACTGTACCAAAATGAGAGCAAAATCCAGAGTGAGAGAAGAAGAAAAAACGAAATCAAAACAGAGAGACGAAGAGAGATGCCGAACAGAGAAGATTAGGGCTTCGTTATATCCACCAAATACAGAAAAAATATAGTCAATACATTCATTTTCTTGTCTTCTTCTTCTTTCTCTGTCAGAAAAGCTTTTGATAATTCGAGGTTTGTGTTTCTTATTAACTGTTAACTGTACTCTTCTGTGTTCTTCTTATTTCCACTGTAAATGATTGTGGGAATGTATCTAATTGGCTTATCGTTTTGTCTTCTTGTATCTGATTTGGGACTTTAGGTTCTGTTTGATTATGAGGAAATATCAATTGGAGAGGAACTTTTATTCGACAATAGTTCTTTCGAAGTGTTTTTTTAGTTGGGTAAAGAAAAATCACTTTATGGCATTTTTGTTTATAAATAACATTTCTCTGCTTACTGTTGAACTTCCTAAACTAAATTCATGATTACTAATTTCGTCATTTTTGGTAGATTGATGATTAATTGATTACTAACTTCACTCATTTCTTGTTTGTAATCTAATTGACTCGGTGTAATGCTTACTAACTACACTAGTTTCTGGAATTGATCATGTGAAGTGTGAATTTCTCTGAGGTTATTTTAATTTCTGCACTGTGATTTGAGTCAAACTCATGGTTTATTTTTGTCTTTTAGAGGACTTAGTTTGACTTCTGTTTCTGGTGTTAAATAATCCGCACTTACTTTGGTCACAGTGGATTTTATTGCTTTTGAGTGATTCACTTCTTTAGGTTTTGCTGCGATGATTCATTTTATAAATCTTGTGTTTGTTTGTTGATACCCACTTTTAATAAGGTTTAAAGAGGCATGTCTTCTGATACTGCTAAGGAAAATGCATCTGTTGTTGATTCGTCTTTGACTGATTGGAAACAAGATTTAGGAAACTCTGATGATCCAGGTAATTTGTGAAGCATGTCTTTTTATTTGCTCTCTCTTGTTCTATTTTTTTCTTTTGTCATAGAATTCTGTAATTTATTCTGTTTGTCTTGTTGTAATTGATTCTGTCAAAAAATAATCTGGACAGAGAATTCAAGTTACAGAAGTAAGGAAGACCGTAAACTCTCCAAGGTGGATGTTGAACAACGTAACTTTACTGATCAACTTGAAAGTTCGAACACAAATAAGAGTAGGAAATTGGGGTATCAAACAAGATATTTCATCATCAAAAGTCTGAATTATGAGAATATTCAACTTTCGGTCGAGAAAGGGATTTGGGCTACTCAAGTAATGAATGAGCCAATATTGGAAGGCGCCTTTCGTGTAAGAACCTCACCATTTTATTTTGCACAGTGTACTAATTTTGTATTTAGTCTCAATTATATGACTCTATATTCGTTATGTAGAAATCTAGCCGAGTGATTTTAATCTTCAGTGTCAACATGAGTGGATTCTTCCAAGGGTATGCAGAAATGTTGTCTCCTGTGGGCTGGAGACGAGACCATATATGGAGTCAGGGAGGAGGTAAAAACAATCCTTGGGGACGTAGTTTTAAAGTAAAATGGTTGCGGTTGAGTGAATTGCCTTTTCAGAAAACACTGCATCTTAAGAATCCTTTGAATGATTACAAGCCTGTCAAGATAAGTCGTGATTGCCAGGTATACCGAAAGTTTCTATTGTATGCTTCCACCTCCTAGAATGTATGTAGTTGTTGTCCCAAATCTCATATAATGGCTCCTAAATGCCAGAATCACTTACAGTTTATGAAAATGACATGACTTGAAGTTCTTGAATGTGTACATGCTCTAGGAGTTGCCTGAAGATATTGGTGAAGCACTTTGTGAACTCCTTGATGCAAATAGCTGCGATGATGGATTGCTAAATAGGTATCTCCTTGCAAATTAAGTGGGCTTTTTGGATCTTAGATCTGCGTGTTCTTGAATTTATTCTCTCACAGCTCTGCTAGGGATGATTATTCGACAAAAACCTCTCGCGCCGAACCTCCATCTTCTTCTGGAGATGAAGAGTATAATAACAATCTGTGGGGCCATACACCAATGTCATACCTTCCTGCAGTCTACCAAAACCAGGATGACCTCAGTGGATTCCATCTTGCACAACAGCGAGGATATGGGTCAGCCTCGGAGTATCTCCATACCTTATCAGGTGCATCTAAATCTCTCACAGAGCAAGAAAGTTCTCTGCGATTTAACTCATGGGGTTTGCCTTTGGAAAGTCCTCTCGCAAGTTCCCTAACCGATGATGATTTTCTTAACATGGTAGTGGCATATCTGCTTGTAATTTATGCTAAGAATTTCATCCAATTACAGCCTCTTGTTCTCGAACTGGATATTTTTTGTAAGCCATGTTGTTTAGTTGAGTTAAAGATAGTCATGACACAATAATGGAAACTTGGTGAGAACATTTGTAGTATTTTTGAAACACTGAGCTATTTCAGTGAAATCTTTCTGAGGGTGTGGCTCAAGTTTTGGTTTTTTACAGTGATGTATGTATTACAGGGACTTCCTACTGTCTCTTGAGAAGTACCAAGAGCTCAGGATTTGTTGTTGTGTAATCTTTGACAAAGCCTTGTTATTGTTCTTTTCTTTGTTGTTGTTTTTGCAGTCTTATGAAGAATACCTAGAAACCCATAGCAGATGCATGAAACAACTTGGTCTTCCTGTCAGTATGTTTTATCCATCACTGTTTAATTTTCATTCTTGCATTTTCAGAATAAATTTGTGGCTGGACCTGATGTTATATGAAGTTTCCTTAGTTTCTTACAACATTTATTGGTTGTTTAATTCATGTTTGTCATAATACCCTGGAGATGCTTATAACTGCATATGTATCATCAGTTGATTCTTACAAAGTACCCTCTTTCTCTCTGCAGGTGATCACACAATCACGAGCCACACAAGAGCCATCAAGTAAAACAGATGATGTGTAAGCTTACAAACCTGTTCATGAGCCAAAAAAAAAGGCTTCATTTTCCCTTTTCTTACTTTCTCTGTCTTTGCCTGTCTTATCAGAAGCAATGGTTCTTCGAAAGACCGGTCATCATCAAGAAAAAGAGGACGACGTTCACCTTAGGGGTTAAACTTCAAAACTCGCAACTCTACCACGAAGATCTCATCGGAATGCACAAGAATATGTCGTCCAATTTTGATTGTACGGTTATGGAGAAGTCCTTGTCATGTTGTAACTCATGGTGGCTTATAAGAAACCAGAACACTGTAACTAAAAGTTTCTTTATATTGCCAAAATTTGTACAGCTTTAAACATGGCAACACATTAATTTTTAGGAGCCTAACCCTAAATTGGGTTTATATGATCTTTAGATATAAAGATGGGTTCTCAACTTTTCAAGGTACCAAATTATAGTCATAACCATTTTATATAACCTTTAAGGAAATAAAACTCCTTTGATTATATCAGAAGAAACGGTTGACACTATCCAATTTATTACATCCTTAACCAAAGGAAATCCAGGTTAGAGTTTCAGTGTCTGGGCACGAGACCTTCTCTCTGGGCCATTTCGTAGAGACCAATGCTTATAAGGACCTTAGCATCTGCGGTTCTGCGCCAGAGCTCTTTGTATGGGACAACACGGACTTGGATGAATTCACCATGTTCACGGAGTCCTGTCTCTTTGCCTTGTAGCTGTGTGATTGTCTCTTGTTCCACTTGTCCTCTGTAAAGAAACACACTCATCTCTTCATCACAGCCCCCCTGAACCAGAGAGATACCAAGAGAGCAAGAGAAACAATTAATCAGATCCCAAGAAGGTTCTAAGACTACGAGGAAAAGAAAGTTCTCGAGTTTCTTCAGCTTATTAATTAGACTAACATGAGAATGGTATACCAAAAACAGAAGATGGATCGAGGAAAAGAGGACTTACAGGAGAAGGGAAGATCCGGCAACCTGTAGAGGGGTCAAGGAAAGCTGTGAGATCAACCATGTCTTCTTTTTTCAGTTTTATACCTATCTCCTCTTCGATCTGATATATCCATGAAGTAAAAGTTTATGTGAAGTGCGATAAAAAGGAGTCCAGAAAGTTTTTTGAGCTATACATCAAGTTCTCTACAATTCCAGGTTATTTTAGTAAAACAAGCCAATGATCCAAAGCATATTGCAGTCACAATTTTTCAATCAAATCTTCTTATATTTTTCACACAGCATTCAATTTTCCCACACAATATATTAGAGTTCACAGTGAAGATAGAGTTACCTCACGGACTGCAGTTCCAACAAAATCACCTTTATCATCATCCAACATTCCAGCAGGTAATTCCAGAACAAGCTTCCCAGTAGGAACTCGAACCTTCAAAAACCCCGTAAAACAGATCTTTGTTATCTTCCACATTCAACTCAAATCATTCACATACACACAAAACATTCTTTTCTGTTTCTGGAGAAGGAAAACTACAATGAAGCACAAAAGTACATACCTGTTCAGTGAGAACCGCATAGGTATTACCATCCGACTCCAAGAGAATGAGCACAGCTACGGCTGGTCCTCGTGCAAATACAATACCTGGAACCTAATGACAATTTAGCTTACATATGGTAATAACATGCAAGAGTAACAAAGCGAGAGTATATTGATTAAAAAAGATACAAGAAGCTGATTAGATACCTTCACACCAGTTTCCTTGTCGATAATATCCGCTTTGAATTTGAGAAAGCCAATTCGCTTACCGAACATATCAACTCCCTGATTCAGAGATATGGCTTGATTCACTTTCATCATCCAAGAGAAATTAGAAATGTAGTTCCGAGACCATATGTTAACTTACCTGGATAAGAACTTGCTTTAATGTCATTGAACCATCAGCTAAGATTCCAGTCTCTGATTCCAAGTTTTTTAGCCAATTCCTAAATAGACATGAATCTATTGCATCCCTACACAGCAGAAACTGAAACCGATTACAGATTTTCGAAATTTCATATGATGTACCGAATTCGAGGAATTAAACTCCAGAAATACGAGAACACGCCTAAAATCAGCGGAAGAGATTCCGGCGGCCGCAGAGACAACGACAGGCTCGGAAGGTTGGCTCGGAAGCGTAATGGAATGAGTTAGAGAGGAAGAAGACGACATTTGGCAACGGAGAATCAGCTTTGTGTGATGAAGGCGAGGAGAACGAGCGCGTGAATGACACGTCAGAAAGCGTGAGAGAAGAAGAGTAGAGCCTGACATCGATGAGAAGACCAAAGAGTAAGCAAAATTCTCTCTAACTGAAAATATGTAAACTAAAGACAACACCAAAGTTCTTTACTCTTGATCATGAACATACAAACAACAGGGTTTCGTGGTGTAGTTGGTTATCACGTCAGTCTAACACACTGAAGGTCTCCGGTTCGAACCCGGGCGAAGCCAATTATTTTTTTTTGGCCTTTTCATCATCATCAGTACATAAAATCACAGAGCCATACATCCTTTTACAGATTATCTCTAAAATTGAGAAGAAAATGTAATAACCCCTTTGAATTTCATTTATATTAAGAAGCAATGAGTATCCACAAATTTACATTTTTTTTGCCAATATTAACCAACAACAATGTCACAGCACATCCCTTGAAAGAGAGGGATCTTATAACTTCTTCATAATGTTAAGCCTTTTGTAACCTAAGAGAAGCACATGTTCATGTACAAAGAATGGAGCTGATTCAGTTTTAATAAAGGAGGCTTTTCTTTTCTACGATTAGCAAAATGCCTACTGCTCCTGCAAAATCGAAAACAAAATGATCATCAATGTTATAACATATATCTTTATGTAAGAAAGAAAAGTAGAAGTATCCTTCTTTTGAATATTACTTGTTAGTTTAGTTGCACAGCTGCTTATAGTTTACCACCTGTTGGTCCATTGCCGGCTAGTTTCAGGAGCTATACTGCGTTGTACCATCGGTTTTCCCAAAATCTTACTTGTTCTCTGCAATGTACTTACTAAAGGTTAATTGCTAAAGAAATTAAAGAAATCTCAGTTTTGAATTTGAGTGTCAATGGCTTACTTCATTCCCTGCTTGGAAGGAGTTCAGTCTATTTTCCTTTGAGCCCTTATGCAAGAAAACGATTTGAAGAATCAATATGATTTTAAAGCTAAGACAGAAAATCAAATGAAATGACATCACAAGTTGCACTTTTACTTGTTCAGGCTGAGGAAATCTTAAGCGAGATCCGTTGTTTGACTGGAGCTCGGAAGCTAAGGAGAGCTGTAATATAAAACCCGAGTACGAAAACCAAGGAGGGGTTCATCAGATTTAAACCACACAAAAAATTCACAATTTAAACCATTCAGGCAAACAGAATATTCCGGGAACCAATAGTACGAAGCTGTGAATCAAACCTTACTGAAAAGCTCTGTTGGCAACTCTGGTTGAACCCTCTTTTCCAAATGAAAACTAAAGCCCTGAGTTTGTCTAAGTAAAGTTTGAGTCTAGTACAGGAACAACCCAACATAGATATAAAAATAAGCACGACAAGTGTAAGGAATAATCCATAGACTGACTTACCAAGGGAATTGTAGGTTCTCGCTTGCTTTTTCGGAAACTACCAATGTCTCGTCCACTTGAAAGTATCTGTTTAATAGAAATGAAACCTATATGAGCGTACCTATTATTAATATGAAAAAGTAATGCCAGCAAATGTGACACGAAAAAGAAAACATTTCTACCTTATTGTTAAGAGGACGAGCTTTGAAATGGCATTTTTTATCATCATCCTTAGGTATATCGGCATCTCTTGGTCTTCTAAAATTAGCTCGCACAAAAATATAATTATACAAGAGTTGGAGTAAGAAATAAAGCTCCTTGTTTTTATATAATCAGTGAATTTATAGGTAATACCTCCGTGGTTCCCTGTTAACTCCATCAAGAAAGGCTGTTGTATCACGCTTATCTGACCCCTGTCAAGCAGAAATATTCAATCCGAAAATATCAGCATTTGTGACTGATTAAGTTTTCTAGATGAAAGATAAATATCACCTAGATCCCATGCCTGGATAGACAAGTTGATATGAAGTAATCATGTAAATATGTTATGACATCCATTAAATTCAATTCCTTATAACCTTATGATATGACGACGTTGATACGCCTAATGGATGTTGCATTGCTCTTTCTGAGGTTTTCAAGCGAAATTCCTGATAAGGAACACAAGATATATAATCTAGATTAATGAATATCCAACCTGTAAAACATTGAGTAAGACCAGCCAAGTTTCAGATGCTTACTTGAAATTCTGGTAGTTTGGGAGTGCTCTTTTTTGGGATGGGCAATGACGGAGCTTCTAAGATCTACATGCAACACACACATGTTTAAGCTAGGAAAAAAATTCCGAAATGACTTCCATGTTAGGTTAACAGATACTAACTTTTCGGTTCAAGGGGCGTGCTTTGAATCTATATTTTGATGTTGAGTCCTGGTCCAACTTAGCATCACTCTTATGCCTAAAATGATCATTCGTAAAACAGCCTGTGAATTGTGACCTTTCCCTCAACAATTTACTGTAAGCCAATGTCTAGGCCCTAACCGTATCCTGTTTGCTCTATGAGATGTTGCAAGTTTAGGCTCCTGTGGGACAGTAATCTTCGTCCTAGGATGTTGTGAGTATATATCAAGATCCTGCAAAACCAAATAACAGCAAATTGAATGATTTACACTGACTGCCCTCCGGAAGGCTGGATTTCCATATGTTCAGGAGCACTCAAGAGACAGATAACAACCTTCTTAAGTGCCTTGTGGACCAAATCCATCTCCTGTGCTGTTTCAGCAACCTAAAACAGAAAATTGGCTAAAGAGCTTATTTGAAGGTCTACAAATAGATAAGTACAGTCTTTTACTGCCACTAGTGAAAAGCGCTTAATTCATAACTTTTAAAAGGAAATATATACAACGAAACTCACAACTACTAGTCTACTAAACACTCTACCTTACGAAGACGACCTCCATCGAGCTTTTGTCTTTTAGCAGATTGAACTTCAGATACAGATGGAGGAAACAATCCTTTCTCCTTAATTTGAGACACTTGCATATGGAGTCTAGAAGATCAACAAAACAAACTACTATTAAGTTCACTGAATTAAGTTAACAGAAAAAAGTTACCAAAAATTATTTATCCTCATAATCACCTGGCATTTTCTTGTTTTGCCAACTGGCTAGCAGTAGGTTTCATCAATGTTGAGCTTCTAGGTACTGGCCTGTTGCTTGAATTTGATCGGCATTTTAGTTTATCAGCGTGTATGTGATTGATAAATGCCGACCCTGCTAGAAATAAAAGAAAGTGAGACCTTGGACAGGACGAAATACTAAACAAATTACAGGTACCCGCTATCATAATGTATTAGAGTATGAGAAAATGAGGTTGATCCATAAAGTAAAATACCAAAAAAGGTTAAGATATTAGATAAATGGTTACGAAACTAATGAAGAATGAATTGATTTCCTGAATAAGTTTAGACAATAATATATATGACCATAAAATATTAGTTGAACCACATGTGTGTTCTCCTCAGTCATGTTAGGAATCGTGATCACCTTTATGTAAAGACTGATCTGAAACTTTGTTCAAATTACCACCTTGAATGAAAGTCAAAACGCCAGACTTCGTTCCATTTCCTGAAAAAAAACAAAGATTTCATTTACATCCACCATAGCTTGTAGGGTCTTCAATAGTTTAGATATGCAGAAATGGTAACCGAAAACATCCTACATTCACCTGTTTCATTCACATCTGATTGCTGAGAGATTTCTTTCTTACTCTCCCGAACTTCAGCTCTAACTTCCCCATCTTCAGATTTAGACAACGACTCGGTCTTTTCATCAATAACCTCATCTCTCATTAACAGTTGAATTGCAAAAGCTATAAAAAAACAATGAATTAATATGAGATGGTGTGCATTTATAATGGAGCTTTCAATTCCAGTATAAATTGCAGGAAAATCGTAATCATCTAATCACAGATATACAAATTCCTTACACACAAGTGACGATTAGAAGGATAATTTCAATTAAAACACTAAAAAATTCAGCGAGTCAAAAAATTCACCCATCGTTATAACTCCGGTTCTTTACCGCATTGCGTAAGATGACGTAACGAAAATCAAAATTTACGAAAGCGAGAGTAAACACGAAAACAGTCACAAGCCTTAAGAGCGTGTAAGAGCGATACTCACGAGACGGTGGATAAGAATGAGCGTTATGAAACCAAAGTTCAGCAGCACGAGACTCCAACAGTGACTCCTCACGAGAGAAATCAAACCAACGAGCAGCATCAAACTCATACTCCAAATCGATTACAGTTACCTCAAACACCAAAGGCTCTGTCTCCATATCTTCATCCGACTCCGTTTCCGTCTCCGTCTCTGTCTCCGTCTCCATTTGTCTCGCTAAAACCTCCACTGTCTCGTTAAGAAGCACACACACAGCAACAACAGTAGAGAGAACAAAAACTAGTGGCGGATTCTACGTCAAGTATACAAAACCCTAATCTCATCAGTGATTATTCATCATCGGTTATGATGAGTGCAAGTAAAATCCACACGGAGAAGAAAACATTGCAGAGAAAGGAAATAAACGTTGACAGAAGATTTTTCACTGTCAATAAAGCGATAAAACTGCAATTTAATTTTAATTTGATTTTATTCCATTAATGGAGGCCACAACAAAACGACACCGTTGCATAAGCGTGCAATTCCTTACTTACGTGGATATAAACAAATTTGAATTGATTGGACAGTTGAGTGAGCTATATCTTACGAAAAGACTAGAATGCCCCTTTATGATGGGAGAGTCTATGTGGCTATTTTTGTAACTTTAGCAGACAATGACGTCAGGTTTTTGGGGTTACGAGCTTGAGTTCTGAAATTCTCCGGCGGAGAATCGAGAAGTGTGGATTATTTTCGATTCTGCCACCACCGATGGTTGTATTTGTTTGTCTCGTTTTGACTTAGCTTCATCTATTTATATTATTACTTTTTGTACTATGGTTATAATCTTATCTTTGATTTTTGTTTAACTATTGTGTCTTTCAGATTTTGTTAGGTTAATTTGTAAAATGGTAAAAACAATACACAAAAATTAAGTGAATGATAATTTGTTAAGTTGTTGATAGCAAATGCTAAAAGATGTTTGCTACTTGAATTGAATTGGTTACTGAGGATCTTTAGTTATATATTTTTTCATATTTGTAACTAAATTTGAAAGTCGTATTCCTTTGTAACTGCATGTGTTTCACCAGATGACAAATTGCCATTAAATTACAATTCATGAGTAATGGATTTTTATTCGCATGAAACACACATTGATTCACTGTAGAATGTGGTACCAACTCACAAGCATATTTATTGTGAAGCCTATGAAGATATCTCACAGTTTTAATGGCAAAAATGACAAAATAACTGTCGAGAAAACTTCTTCTATCTTTAATTTTTCAATCAATATCATTTACTCTAATAATTCAGAGAACTAAAAAGTAGTGTTTACTAACTAATAAATAATCTCGTGCTAACTCTTTTATACTGCAAACTAACACATGGACATCGAAATTTAAATAACAGGAAATAAAAAATTAGAGAAAACACTAAATTCAATTTTAAGTTTTATGAAGTTTTAAAACTTAATTCCTCACCCAGTAATCACGCTCTTCTTTTCCGAAACCACTCCAAGCTGAAGCTATTCCTTCGCATCCACTTCCACTTGATAGACACTCTTTATTCTTATTCAAAAAAGCTTTTATCATTTCTTATCTTCCAAATATAGTCGATTAACCATAGAAAATTCCAAATATCCATCAGCCAAAAAAAAATAATCCAAATTTATATACTAATTGACTAGGGAATCAATATATACTAACATGACTAATTATCTCTGAGTGATAGCCACATCTACTACAAGTCTACAACTCACAATTAATCTCTGTTCGCCTTAAATTTGATTTCACTAACACACACTTGCCTATAGTGCCTTGTCCAACGAAACTTTTAGATAGTAAAGACAAATATGTAATTTTGTTGGTTCGTAAGTAGGACAAAATGTTTAATGCTTTTTACTTTTAGACAAAACTGTCTCAAAGGATTTTGGGTTCTGGACCAAAAGTACTTTTGAAGGGAATAAAGACAACATTTATTTGGGGATGAGGGTGGTTGAACATTATTTTTCATAAAGACTTACTTGAACATATTTGTTGCTCGGTATAGTGTGTTGGGGGAGCTTCAAATGCACAAATATAAAAGTACTAAAAACTGAATTAAGTATTTGAGTCACAATTTCATATTTGAGAGATATAAACAACTTTTACTTGAGAAGAAAGAGGAGGATATGATCCCAAAAGTCTTCAATTACATATCATTACCAACATCAAGAATATGTCGGTTAGTTGATTCTTTTTAGACATCAAAAAAAAAGTCCAGAAACATGTAGGAGTATAAGATTAGATAGTGTTAGAGAGTGTTCTTGTGAATGTATAGTCCTTATAATATTCTATTATATCCTTTCCTTTCAACAAACAAAGCAGAAGTAAAAGAACCAAGAGACCAAAAACCAGAGTTCTTTCACATCTGTGACCAAGCCTGTACTGTACTTTTTTTGGGTAGAGACAGAAGCATATCTTTCAAGGTTGTTGTCTCAATTACTGCAACAACAAAGCTTCCTCTTCCTTCTTCATAAGTTTGAGCTGTCTTTTCGCATACTTAGTGATGAGAACAGTTGTCACAACAGTTGCTACAAAACCAAGAATGTTGAGAACAATCTGAAGAACCGAGAGGCCTTTTTCTTCCACAGTGGATGCATCTGCCAATGTCCTTATAATAATCCCTCTGCAAACACCAAAACAACGCAAAAAAGCTATCAGAATGCTAAATTAATCATTATATAACCAAGAAAGTTGTAGAACTTTTCCACACTTACGTATAAATTGCAACAAAAATCTCTGGGGCCATGCCTACTAGAGAACCAACAATGTAAGGACCATACTTTACGCGAGTTGAAAGAGCACAGTAGTTATAAAGAGGAAAAGGAAATGGAGAGATCCGGATTAAGGTTACTGCTCGAAACTGGTGAAACCAACTTCCTCCACCAGCAGCTCTCAACATTGCAGCTTGATCTGGATATCTTTCTAACCAACCCTGCAACATGAGATCAATTTCAGTGAATTCTATCAACAAGTCAGGATATAATAGATTCATAAGTGAGACACATACTTGAATCTTGTTGCAGAAGAGATAGCTGATGAAGTAAGGAAGTGATACACCAATAGCTACAGCTGGAACAGTAAGAAGCAAGCCATAGCCATAACCAAATGTAATCCCAGCCACCCACATTGATGGTGTAGTTGGAATAAGTATCACTGGGAATAATGCCACTGAAGCAAACACAAAAATACCACACACAGGGTGTGTAAATGTCTTCATCTCCCATTTTATTAGAGGGATAAGCTCCTGTAACAAAGATCAATAGAAAATTCCATAGTTAGCAACAGAGCCAAAGATGTTAAGAGCATATTCTAATACAGGTATCGAACAAGTACTGAGTTTAGCCACAGAACACTAACTACAAACCTCAATTTCCACTTAACTATAAGCAATTGGCCTAATCAGATACTGAGCTAATCACAGTGTATACAGCTCCAATTCACATGAACCAATCTTATAAAGGAATCTAATTTTTACACTAAAAAACCAGTTACATTATACACAGTTATGGCCAGTACTTAGGATCTTATTCGAGAGCGCTAATCAATTGTTGAAACCCCTAATCAAAATTGATAAAGAACTAAATTTTCCGAAGAACATAACTCACAGAGCATAGTTTCAACAAAGAATCACTGGCAATGAAACATACTTAAATGGAGAAACTTTTAAAACCTTATCCATGATCAAAGGAGTGAGCCATTTGTAACAAGCGAGACCCAAAGCAGTTAGAAGTAAAAGGAAAAGACCAAGCTTGATCCAATACCAAACAGATCTTTTCCTTCCACAAGAAGATGAAGAAGTCGGTGGTGATGAATCTTCTTCATCTTCATGCTCTGCTTGTTGTCGCTGTTCTTCAAACTCTTCACTAAGTTTATCATAGTGACCAAATTTATCCAACCCATCTTCTTCAACTCTTACACGCAGCTCAGAAACTGGATCCTCCTCCTTGCGATAAGTCATCACAAGTGCAAACCCAGAAACAGAGACGGGAGAAAAACAAAAAAACTAAGATTACTGATCCAGTTGGTTTCTCCGATCGTTTTATGAAAAAAACCAGTAAAAATATACAAGTGATGGAAAAAAAATTACGTAACAAATCGAAACAATCTTGAGGATGAAGGAAGGAATGAAAAACAAACAGAGAAGATTTGCGTGTTTTTATTTCTTTTTCATTTTTTTTTCCCTTTTGTTTGTTTGTTTATTTTATTTTTCTTTTGTTTGTTTATGTTATCATTTGACGTGTGTTTAACTCTTTAATTAATATAGTTGCTTTCTTACGTTGTTTTTTTTTGCATTTTTTTTCTTTTTAATTCAGTTTTCCAAAAATGATACAAATAAAAGACTTTAGCCCACGGTTGATTAAAAATAATAAAACATATTCACGTTGAAACACGTGTATCATGTCGGCGTAGTCGTGTCGATATTGTTGGAAATAATAACAAAAAACGTTTATTTAAGGCTCAAAGATTAGTGATAGTTAGATATTTTTATTAATAAGTATACTAGAAAAATTATTGATTACAAATTTTTTTGTGTTCCTTTTTGTAACTAATGAATATTTTTGGGATAGGTTCATCTTATTTTTAAACCTAATTATTAGGAATTGTTGGTCATAATGATTTTCAATGCTGTACTTGGACCTTCATAATTTTAGTGGTCTATATTCAAAGCTGACTCATAGTCTTTTGGCCAGCTGAGATATTTTGTGAGTAACAAACCCGAAAGAGATTCATTCATCAAGGACAAATTAAATGGAGGTGGATACTGGGACACGTGGCTGCATAATATGAGATTAGTTGCTTCACACTTTTTGAGTTTATTATACACCTTGCATAATCTACTTTGGTGACCATTTCGGTTTTGTCTTCTTCTTCTCACCTTCAACGTTCTTAATTTTAATGGGATCTCTCCACTTCAATCACTCTATTGTTTTCTTACATGACACAAAAGCAAACATAAGTAGCTTTGATCAATAAATATACGCTAATTATGAGAAGTATGTTTATTTGTAATCACACGATGAGTCAATGACGACCTTATTCATCCTTATTGACAACACAACACACTAATAAAAGCCATTCATATTTTCTCTCACACGGCGATCTTTTTCCTCCTTCGTTCTTTTACAATCTAGTTCTTCATCACCAAACTGAAATCGTCCTCTCTTAGGTCTAACATCATCCATCATATCATTAAGACCGCAGGGAAAACTTGTTTCAGTCGTCAAACTCAACTGATTTAGATTTGTCTTCTTCAGCAATATACAATCATCATCTTCAGGAACATACACTAAACTCATCCCACATTTGATCACCTCACAACTTTCAAGTTCCTTCCTCGTTTCATCATCGGTCACGTAGAATTCGAAAGAAGCTTTTGTGTAGCAGCAGTTGTTACTCTCTCCATGAAGTTTCTTCACGTGGAAGCAACTATTGTATCCCATGAAAACGTGGTCAGAAGTGAGCTTTCTTGGTTCATGGCTAAGCGATTCACACTGCTCGTTCCAGCCTGCGAGAGTGAAATCAAATCTTGTGAAGGAACTGTCTTGATTCTCGAATTTGCCACAACACTTTACAGAGAGACGTTTCGCTTGGTCTTCCTGGTCCTTGAATGAGACAACTACAGAAAAGGCCAGTCCAACAAAGTGAATGTCACACCAATGTGGAGGCAGTGGGATTTCTAATGAATGTCCTAGTCTTTGGTGACAAAACCAGCTTGGTATTTCAGTTGCAGGAAAACATATTCCGACCAGAGGCTCTGGAATGAAACCCTGTAAAAGACAAATATAAGCTTTCTTTCTAAAAATCGTTGGTGAAAGAGAGAGGTGAGGAATATAGGACAATACCCGATAATAACGTTTAACAGAAGCATTAGCCATCAATTGACTTTTGATTCGAGCATGACCCACGAGATTTTCCCGTGCCTCTTGGTTCAGTTTGTAACAGTTGCTAAAGATGAACATACAGTGGATCCTCTCTCCTACCATCAAAGGCGTCAAAGGATCTGCTAAAGTTTCCAGTGATTCACACTCGTGTGCATCCAGATACTGCAAGCTTTGTGGTAGGACTGGTAGAGACTTGAGCATTTTGCAATACTTTAGATCAAACCATCTTAGATTGTGAAGTTGGTTGAAGCTCTCCGGAAAATTCTCCATGTCGTTTCCGCTTAAACATAAAGACTGCAAAGAGGATAGGCCACCAATATTATCTGGGAGCATGTAAAGACTGCATCTTGAAAGGTAAAGATCTGTTAACCGAGAGCAGCCCAATGTAGGTGGTATGAAGAACATACCAACAGAAACTAGACTTCTTGTTCCACATAACGAAAATGTCTTGATATTGCTCAAATGCATCATCTTTGGCATCTCAGTGATGGCTGTATCATCCAGAAGTAAAATTTCCAAAGATTCCATATCTTCCTTGATTTCTGGAAAAACCTCTAGTTGTGAGCAACCTGAGAGTATTAGCTCTTGCAGACATTTCAGCTTATAAAGATCAGAAGAAAGACACTTCAAGTTTTTGCAGTTCTTCAGGTTTAGTAAAGCAAGTTGTCTCAAGGTTTCAACGGATTCTGGAAGGCTTTTTATAGCAGTGCCATCTAAAAGTAGAACTTCAACGTTTTCTGAGATTAGTGGGAATTTCTTAAATTTGGAGCAGCCACTGAGAATAAGAGTTTGCAGGGATTGAGTTTTGAATTCTTTTGGAAAACTCCTAAGGCTTGTGCATTCCCTGAGATTGAGGTATATAAGCTTCTCCAGACTATTCAACGACGATGGAAACTTTTTAAAATTTGCACACCCTTCCAGGTTCAACCTTTCAAGGTTTTGAGCATTAGCCAAACCCAAACACCGACGTAGATTCAAGGAGTGACTAAGGTCGACCCATTTGAGCATTCCAGCATCCTGTGAAAATTTTTTAACCACAAGTCATATCAATCATGCAAATCAGCATTCAAATGTTTAGCTTATGACCGATCAAATACATAAAATAATATACCTTATCATCACCCCAAATTTCTTCTAGTTCACTATGTGGCAATTTAAGGTCTACAAGGTTCTTCGGATCAAAGTCCGAAGGGATACTCTGTAGCGGGTATCCATGCCAGTGTAGATATGTAAGTTCACTAGGAAAGAAATCAAGCCCCTTCCGCAAGTGAAGTTTAAACTCTGTTTCACATCCACGGGAACAACGGGAATCATAAATTTTTAGGTATTTAAGATTGTGCATCCCTTCGAAGGCATTGGCACGTAGACGCATTGCTCCGAGTTTTGATGTATCAAGGAATATCCCTCTTATATTGTTAGTTCCCTATAAATCAAGTGGTAAATGTAAGTTCCCTATCATCAAGTGGTAAATGTAAGTTCCCTATCATCAAGTGGTAAATGTACAGCAGCTAATTCAAATTAGGATGCTAAACTTTAATAAAAAATTGCTTATAATAGATTATCACCAAGGATATGTAATTACCATGCCTTTGGTCAGCATGTCACAAATATCTTCACTGTCCCATAGTCTGATATGCCATCGGCACATGTTAACATGCCGTGATAGCCACCTAGACTCTCTTATTTCTGTTTTTAAACTAATCTCCTTGCCCATTGTCTGCAACATGTCATGCATTTCGATACGGTTATCTGAAAGACTAATCAGACATTTGTCAACGAGCTCCTTTATCACGCTTGATACATCCACAGCATGACTGTTCAGAAGACTTGTCACATAATCTACATTCTCTGATCTGAAAAAACATGCAATATCTAGAAAAATATTCTTCTGCTCAATGCTAAGCTCCTCATAGCTTGTTTCCAGAACTTTGTAGATCTGTCCATCTGATCTACTTTTCAGTTTATCCAGTGTAGCTTTCCAGTACAAATTATCCCTCTTATACAGATCAGATCCTAATACCCTAAGAGCCAAAGGGTGGCCTTTAGCATAATCTAGAACCATATTTGTCAAACCCTCAAACTCTTTCAAAGGGCAAGAGTCATTAAATGCATTCAAGCTAAAAAGTTTCAAGGCTTCTCTATCATTCAATTTCGGGAGCACATACTTTTGGCCTTTAATTGTCTCGATCAGTTTACTGTCTCTAGTAGTAATGATAATTCTACTTCCTCCTTGATACCACTTGCAGTTTCCCATAAGATATCTTATTTGATTTTCATCATTCACATCATCAAGCACAATAAGCAGCCTCTTGCTCTTAAGCCGGCGCCCAAATCTCTCATGAGCATTTCCAGGAGCTCCAATCTCCAGATCTCTATCATTCAGTACAGTGGAAAAGAGTTTCTGCAGCAAAGATTCTAATCCGTTTCTACCAGAATTTTCACGGATGTTGTTAAGAAAGCAGCTACCATCAAATTGACCTCGCATTCGTCCATACAAACAATCAGCAAGAGTAGTTTTACCAATCCCACCCATTCCAACAATGCCAATGATACGAACAGAATCAAACTCATTGCATGAAAAAAGCTTCTCAAGATTCTCTAGACGCGATTCTACACCCACGAGACCTTCGTTCTCACTAGGCGCCAAATCATTCAGCTTCTTGAATGTGTCAACAGCAATTTCATCCACAAGTTTGGCCTCAGACGTGCTAACAAATTGACGAAGAAGCTGGCATTTAGGATTAACCATACAACGATGACATGATATGCAAGGAAAGAGGGTATGAAAAATTAACCTAATTTCCTTGACTACATGGCCGAGAATGTTTGATGCTGCGGCAAGAGCAGCCTTCCATGATGAAATTTCTGCCGGCGAAACTCCGGGAAAACTCACTTCCGGTATCTTAAACGGCTCGGCGAAACTCTTCTTCTGGTTTTCGACGTCTGATTTATCAACTTTATAAAAGATAGGTACCACCACCTGCTGGTTTCTGTTTCTACACTCAAGGATCTTCACAAGCTCCCGGAGACACCAAGCGGAATTTGCGTAATTTCTCGAGAAGATGATGATTGCAATCTTCGATTTCTCGATTCTATCAAAAAGCGCGGTGAGATTGTCTCCTCGACGGAGCTTGTCATCGATAAAGGAGTTAACTCCTTTCAGGTGGAGCGCTTTCTGGAGATGGCCAGTGAAGTTGTTGCGTGTGTCGAAGCCTCTGAAACTGAGAAACACGTCGAACTCTGAAGGGGAAGCTGGATAAGACTCCATGGAGGAGTGAAGAATTGTACTGAAGAAGCACTCAGAAATCAGAAATCGTTTCCGATTCAGTTTCTTCTTCTGAAGATCAGTTACATAACGAAAATCAATAGAAGAAGTCGATCTGAGTGGAAGATTGTTTGCGCCGTTGACTTCTTCTGTCCAGATAGATAAGGGTCCAGACTCTGATAACAAATGTACCGGAACTTCACTATATGTTTACTTCCAGACAATTTTGAAAATAAAATTTTAATCACTCCTAAATTAGAATGTAAAAATATATTAGTTGGATTGACATTTTTTCCCAATATATATAGATGTCCTAGTAAAATTGTTCAATTGGCCAAAAGGAATCATTGGCACGGCCTCAAGCTTAATTGTATCAGGATGAGCAATGATGAGGGCTGTCGGGTTATTCGGAGGATCTCTAGGAACAAGTATCACGGTCTTGGTTCCTTTTGTTTTCCATAGTTCATCGTAGGCATGCAGCATAAAATTCGGATCCGAAAAACTGAATCTGTATCCGACCCAAAAAAGAAAATTCGAACCCGAATCAAAAATGCCTAAATACCCGAATCGGTATAAAAATTTAAGACCCGAAGAACCGGACCCGAACCCGGATCCGAACCGAGAACCGAACATGTATTCGAAAACCCAATTTTATAGTTTTTTAGGTACTTTTGGAGTATTTTATGAATATTTTTTTGGTAATTTTAGATATTTTCACTTATTTTTGAATATTTAGGTATTCAAAAATATATTTTTGTTATTTTTAGGTATTTTTATGATATTTTTGGTTATTTGTTTCGGTATTTTTAGCATTTTTTGAGATATTTCTCGGTTATTTGAGTATTCGGGTAAATTTCAGATTTTTTAAATTTGGATTCGAACCGATCCGAAACCGAATCGAAATAGTAACAAATCCTATTTAGATATAAATATTCTAGACCCGAAAAGATCCGACCCAAATCTGACCCGAAAATCCAAACGCCCAGGATTAGTTCATCGCATAAGCTCCAGATATTAGAAAAAATCTCCTTTCATTTTAAAAATATTTTTATTTTCTTTTTTTTTTTTCTCGTTAATTGTTATTTAATCTGTTAGGAAATACGTCAATTTCCCGAATGTCAAACTTCTGATAAATCCAAAAATTATTGAAACGATACGAAGAACACACACGAATTTGT
>OVAX01001408.1:0-37470 GCA_900406405.1 Lepidium africanum | reverse complement strand
TTTTTTTTTTTTTTTTTTGTGGCATAAAATCTTATAACTATTTTAGACTAGAATACAAATGTCAACACCAATATGATAGTTCAGTGACCAAAAAATAATTATTCAAATAATATTAGAAGTCTTAGAAAAAAATAATAGTCAAATTTGGCTAATGGTTTACATTTCATAACATAGAGACACCTGTTAACTAGCTTCGTGAAGGGCCTTCACGGTCGGTTTTTTAGAAGGACTATGGTTGTTTAGGCAAAGGAAGTTTGAGGCAATAATAAGTCTCTGATGCTGTTATGGGCTACACGCGCACTACATTGATATATTCAACGAGTTTACACTGTCCGAATAATTTTTGAAATTTCATCGTGATGAGGAATGTTTTTGATTACCAAAATAAGAATGTTTTTAGTCTAGTCGTTGAAAATTTAATACTTGCCTCACCTAATATAATTAAGTTTTAAATTTTAATTTATATATAAAATCTTTTTACATACATCTAGCCCTGGATATTCGGGTACCCGGACCCGATCGGGTCAGCTATTTCGGGTTTCGGGTATTTCAGGTTTACCTATATAAGACTTATTCAGGTATTTTTGCGGGTTCGGGTATTAGATTTCGGGTTCTGGTTGGGTTCGGTTCTTATAAAATACCTTATTTCGAGTCGGGTTCGGTTCAGGTTAGGGTCGGGTTCGGATATCCGAATTTTATAATTAATTTTTTAAACAAAACAATTAAAAAATAATCTCAAAAATTATAATTTAATTAAAATATTTATAATTTTAGTTTTTTTAATTATATTGATTATAAATTGATTAGTTTATTTAGATTTGTAGTTATAATTTTAAAAATTTGTCTAACTAAAAGTATATATATATATAAATATATGTGTAAATATATTATATTTTTGGGGTATCTCGGGTACCCGTTCGGGTTACCCGATCGGGTTCGGATACCTACATTCTCACGATGTAAAACCTGTTTGGATATTTTATAGATTTCGGTCGGGTTCGGTTACGGGTATTTCGGGTCGGATTCAAGTTCGGATTCAGGTTTCGAAAAATATGCCTAGGGCTACATACATCTATTGATGTGAAAGAATCAACAACAATTATCTCTATTCTATACATTTGGTCCTCTAGGCCTAATAGGTTAATTAAGCTTGGTTCATTAAATGATATCACTCAAAATGAATTAAGGAGAAGAAAACATTGCCTAGCTCGATAAGCTAGATCTATATCGGTACAAAAACTACAATTTTCGAAAAACAGTTAAATATTCCAAAACTATAAAAGAAGAATGGAGGAATACTGATTGGAAAACTTGCATGACCGTTCACCAGCGTCTAACTTTCATCAGAATGAACATCTCCGTCCTAAATTACTATTTAGGACATACATTTTATTTAGTACTCACACTTAGAATAACATATAGTTCTATAAGTTAGATCTATATCGGTATAAAACTCACTATTTTCGAAAAGATAGTAGAATATTCCAAAATTTTTATAATTAATCAAAAGATATTAACAGAAAATCCCTAAATCTTTGGAGATTTGAAAGAACTTAAAAGTATTTAGGGCAAATGGCTAAAAGACTATAAATAAAAGAGTTGAGTAAAAAAGAAATAGTTTGATTACATATTTTCTGGCCTGTAACGCAGAGCAAATCCAGTTAGAACACAATTGAAAGTAACTTACAGAACAACTGCCGCCAAATTGTAAGTTAGCAGTTATTTCAGTTTTCTTCTTTAAATGATCGCAATCTAAATTAAAATTCAATGTACTCAATTTAGGAATATAATATACAGTTTTCAAGTCAGTTTTACAGTTAATTTCACAAAGTTTTGTTTATTAATTAAATACTTTTATTTGGAAAGTACTAATTTTCTTCTTCTTCTTCTTCTTGCACTTGTCCTAAACCTTACTCCACCGCCAAAGCTACACTTTTTCCTTTTCCTTCTCTCTTCACTTTTTTTGTTTTTTTTTGTTTGGGTTTCTCAGAATATAAGTTAGGAATTTTGCAGAGACCATTGACGGAGAATGGATCTCAAGCGAGGACTTTGGTTTTTATTGGCGATTTTATTGTCGGCAACGTTGCAAATTGAGCCGCACTTATCGGCAGCGGCTCCGGAGAATTTGGTATTTGAAGTTAGAAGCAAGTTCGCCGGAAAAAGAGAAAAGGAGCTTGCAGCTCTTAAAGCTCACGATGTCCACCGTCACTCTAGGCTTCTCTCCGCTATTGATCTTCCTCTTGGCGGTGATAGCCAGCCTGAATCTATTGGGTTCGACTCGCCATTAACCAGAACCTGTAATTTGGAAAATTTTGTTTCCTCTTTCTAAAAGAGACAAACCAAAAACAAAAAGTCTGATTTCTGTCTTGTATAAATGTGGAATCTGAAAGAAAGGAAAATAACTTTAGCCTTTTTTGATTCTGAATCCATTGAGATTCTCTCTACTATTTGATCTGCTATGGTAAAATGTTGATTCTTGTTTTTGGGGTTTTATTCATTTTCTTCTTTTTTGTGAATTTCAGTTTATACTTTACTAAAATCGGATTGGGAACTCCATCAAGAGATTATCATGTTCAAGTTGATACAGGAAGTGATATTTTGTGGGTGAATTGTGCTGGTTGCATCAGATGTCCTAGGAAAAGTGATTTGGTATAGCATCAATTTATCTCATAAAGATTTGACAGAAGCTGAAGTTACATATGTTTTTAGTTTCATAGCTTTCATTGTCTCTCAGGTAGAGCTGACACCTTATGATGCAGATGCTTCATCAACTGCAAAATCTGTTTCATGTGATGACAGTTTTTGCTCTTACTTTAACCAAAGATCTGAGTGTCACTCAGGTTCTAGTTGTGAATATGTTATTATGTATGGAGATGGGAGCTCAACTAATGGATATTTGGTGAGGGATGTTGTACATTTGGATTTAGTTACTGGAAATCGTCAAACCGGTAACACCAATGGAACTATTATCTTCGGGTTAGTTTAAGGGGAAAACAGCTTCTTTATTCTATGCATTCATAGTCTGTGGCTTGCAAAATCTCTATAGCATTGTGCCAATTTCATTGAATTTGTTTCTATCTTTTTCAGTTGTGGGTCTAAACAGTCTGGTCAGCTCGGAGAATCCCAAACTGCGGTTGATGGGATAATGGGATTTGGACAATCGAATTCATCTTTTATATCGCAGCTAGCTTCACAAAGAAGGGTCAAAAGATCTTTTGCTCATTGTTTGGATAATAACAATGGAGGCGGTATATTCGCCATTGGGGAAGTAGTGTCACCTAAAGTAAAGACTACTCCTATGCTCTCTAGATCGTAAGTGAATGCCTTATTCTTAAACTGTTCCTTTTTCAATTTCCTGTCAAAAAGTTTTGAATGTTATACACTGTTTGTAATCTTCTTACAGAGCTCACTATAGTGTCAATCTCAACGCAATCCAAGTTGGTAATTCAGTTTTAGAACTTTCTTCGGATGCTTTTGATTCGGGAGATGACAAAGGAGTTATCATTGACAGTGGTACAACTCTGGTGTATCTCCCTGATGCTGTTTTTAAGCCATTAATGAATGAGGTCACTCTTTCTATTACTTCTGAATTTCTCTCTGTATACTTCTATAATGTTCTTACCACTTAATTTTTTTCTGTGGGGTTTATTCAGATTTTGGCTTCACATCCTGAGCTTTCTTTGCATTCGGTTCAAGATTCGTTTACTTGTTTCCATTATATAGACAAGTAAGACTCTAACTCATTGCTGGGTCACTGTTGTTTGCAATGGTACTGTAATATGCTGTGCTAGTTTTTGCTCTTGGAACTGAAATAGAGTTGGCATTAGCTGAATCTGATGTGGTGACTGATTTGTACTTCTTGTAAGTGTTGTTTGATGTTTTGACCCTGTGAAACTTTACTGTAAAAATCACAGATTAGATCGGTTCCCAACTGTCACTTTTCAGTTCGACAAGTCTGCTTCATTGGCAGTTCATCCTCGGGAATATCTATTTCAAATTCGAGTAAGTCTTGTTCTTGTTCTGACTCTCTGATCTTGTTCGTGTTCGTTTTCATGTCTTCCTGTTCTCATGTAAAATAATGACTATAGGAAGACACATGGTGTTTTGGTTGGCAAAACGGTGGTTTGCAGACCAAAGGAGGAGGAGCATTAACAATTCTTGGAGGTACATATCTCTATTAATATACAGCTTTCCATCATCAAATCACTGCAAAAATTGAATCTGATATGTTTGCTTGCTACAGACATGGCTCTCTCTAACAAGTTAGTTGTCTACGATATCGATAACCAAGTCATTGGATGGACCAATCACAACTGTAAGCAACATAAATCCTATCTTTGTTTCCATTGTCACAAATTCTGTGGTGTTTTGACTGTAGAACAATGCATTACACAGGCTCAGCAGGAATACAAGTAAAGGATGAAGAAAGTGGAGCAATCTACACAGTTGGTGCACATAACCTCTCATGGTCGTCTTCTTTAGCTATTACCAAACTTCTTACACTTGTTTCTCTCTTAGTTCCATTCTTCTGTAACATAGTTTTATAGTTTCAGATTAAAACCATCTTGGAACAAAGCATGTTTCTTTTGTTGTTATCATTAAAGGGTCTGATTCCCATTTGTTGAGAAGTTGCCATTTTCATAATCAAGAGAGAGATTGACTCAAAACATGTTTGTATTTCGAATTGGAGCTTTTTGAAAAAGACAAAAACAGGAAAGTTCCCCCACAGGCTGACAAAATTAAGCCTGAAGGGTTTCACAGAATCACAGACACAATCCATTATTACATTTGTGATGGTTTTCACTTTTTTCTAAACCAAAAAAACAGCATGAACATCAACAAATAAAAACAAAACTGACAAAAATTTATGTTCCAAAACCAATAAATCAATAGAGATCAATATAGAAAGCTACAAGACACAGTACCTTCTTTGGGTGATTTATTTGACATGATTTATCACAACTCAGACTTCTTCACATCAATTCTTCTCTCTCTTTTCACTTTCCAGGTACAAATCTTGGCAAGTTTAGAAGTGTATTAACTCTTGCAACACCTTCTAGTGCAGAATACTCTGTACCAGGTTCTGAATCTAAGTTGTCCTCTTCTTTTATCAGTTTTTCAGCTTCACTTTCGTCTAGAGCAATCTCTTTCCCGGTTCTGACAGTACCTGAACGGACTATACCGCTTGGTCCTGATGCATTATCATAATCAGCAGCGATTTTTAGTTCTTCATCATCTTCCAGTTTGGACATGGAAGAAGCTGTAGATATGGCGTTTGTGTTGTTGGAGTCTAGATACAAGCATACAGCGGCACAGTCATCGACTTTGGAAGTTGGGTATTTGTATCTCCAAGCTCTAACCGCAGACTCGACTAAAGCTCTAGCTGCAGTGGAACGTGAGGGAGCTGAAGCTACAATTGCGACTACATCATCGTTTGTGAGTACATCCCAAATCTATCACACAAACATAACATTAGAAAGGTTAGTTTCTAAAAAAGAAAAGTTAACAGAAAGAAGCAAAGCCAAAAAGTTCTTTGTTACCCCATCTGTAGCCAATACTATAAACTCATCCTTTTTGGTTAATCGACGAAAATATACATCAGGCACAGAGATTAGACCAAAATCTTTAAGGCAAAAGTCTCCAAAAGCACGTGCCATTGCAAGTCCAGGTGAGTCACAGTTTGGTAGCCAAACTCTACAAACTTCAGGTTCATCTCTAAGTGCAAATACCCGTCCACGACATTTTTTAATTCTCTCTGCCTCAGCTGCCAAAAACAAATGCAGACAAAATATAAATAAACTTAATTAATAGATCCATAATACATCCACATGACACCATAAGGAGCAATCTATTAAACCTGGAAGATTTGGCTTGAGATCTACAGTTAGTTGAACAGCAACAAGAGCATTTTCACTGCCTCTTGTCCCCAATACAGCTCTAGAGTCCCCAACATTTCCAACGACGAGATACTGACCCTACGATATTGCAGAGAATATATAATAAAGATTCTGTGATTAAGGCTTAAACTTTAAACCACCAAAGTCGAGACAATACCTGCTTGATCAAAGTCACAGCAGTTGTCCCACTGCAGAAACAATCAACACTACCATGGAATTTAAGTTCTCTATCCATCACTTTGAAAGCCTTAAGAAACGACTCTTTCAGCGTCTGAAACAATTCCGGATGAGATTCTTCCGTGTTCTCCTCCCCCTTGTCAACAGATGGCCTAGGTTCTTCTTCAGCAGACACCAAAGCAACACCTTCTTCAGGGTTGCTGATGTTGCTTACATTATTACTGGTTTCCGTAGTGTTCACCTTTGGAACACCTTCAACTGGCACTTTTGCTTCCCAATAAGCACTTAACTTGAGAGGAAGATTATCTCTGACTCTCTTCGCAACCATATGACCATATGGACCATGCCCATCAAATACTCCACAGAAGACTGTATCTGTCCTTGAACCAAAATTCTGCGTGCAAACACACGAAAAAATCAGAAAAAATGCATACACCAGTATAGAAAACATGCTAATCCTAACCACGCATTTCAATATTCAGATCTTCTGTAGTATACACTACATAGAGACAGATTAGACAGCTTATATACTCGAATTCCTGCAATTAACTCTTAAGTGTGCATCTAAAAGGTGAACTCTATGATGCAGATTAAATCTAGATTCTAAATCATTTACTAGTTAGATCAAAGCAGTGAAGGAACAATAAGGGAGGACTTATGGATCTAACAAACCTCCCAAACAACCATGGCATCTTGATTAGGGCCTTTCTTGCCTTGTTGAGTGAAGATAGAAGCAACATCACTTGATCCATTTAAGAACATCCGACCAGGAACCCGATGCAACGGGTCTTCTCTCCTGTGATCAAAGGAAGAGTTCCTAGAACCAGGTCGTTTCTTAGAATTCTTCCTCTTCTTCACACTAAAGGCAGGAGAGCAAGGAGACCCTGGTCCAGGACTCCTGCTCTCTGCAGATAAACAGGACCCCATTCTAAGGGCCCTGATTATATTTAGAAGGCACTCCAGACCAACAATGTTACAATTACCCCCACGGTCCTCCAGTGCAAAAGACTGAAGCTTCAGATCACAACTCTCACCACAAAGACCAATGATGATTCAAACCATGCAAACAAACAATATCTCTGCAACAACACAAAAACCTCTTCTTAAGATCCCAATGAAATCACCACAGAGAGCAAAAATGATTCAGTCTGTAAATAACAAACCTCTATTATTGTTCCAGCTACTTTCTCCAAGAACTCAATATATCTCCTCAATTGCCACTACATACACCCCTAGTGATTCTTAAAACCCAAATCGCCAAAATTGAATGAACAAAAACAGAAACAAAAACAAAAATAAAAAAATTCAAGCCTTTCAAAGCTGACCAAAAGGTAAGACTTCTGGGTTTGACCGATTTTTCCTTCTTACAAATATTATATTTGTACACAAAAAGTTTTATTACAAAAAGGAAACAGATCTACGTAGATTTTTTCTATTGGCAACACACAAACAAAAGAAAAAAAAGGAAGAAAATTTTGTTTATTTAGACATCTTGAAGAACAGTGATTGAGAAAGTGACTATAGAAACACGAGAATCATGATAAAAAATAAACTTTCTATTTCAATCTCAATAATTGTTATTATTATATTCAATCTATCTCTGTTCTTCTTTCGTCTGCAATTTAATCAAAAGAAGAATCAATCACTAGACAAAGAATCAAAACTTTAAAAAATTCCAAAATTCGAATTGAAGCTGACAAGAGACTCACCAGGAAACAGATCAATCAAAGGTAAGAAGATCTCAGAATCAGATTCAATTTGGTAAAAGGAAAACAAAGAAGAAGAGCGTGTGATTCTTCTGTTCGTGTGTATAAAAAAGTAATTGAAAGAAGAAAAAAACGAAATATTAACGAGAAAGAAACGCAACCACCAACTAAAAACCCGTTCTTTCTTCTTCGTTTAGAGAGAGAAAAAAGAGAGAAAGCGACTGTAATGAAGATGGGTCACAGTTCTTAATACTATACGATACAACCAAATATGTAATTGGATTTTTTAATTTTATTATTTGTTTTCACACACATCTATATATGTTTGCATGAATATTGTTTTATTTTTCAAGCTGGCACAATTAACATGGGGTTGGATAAGACGTTTCATACGCATAATTTCCCGACAACCACTAAAATATGTAATAAGATGTATTATTATATTATATTATCAAAATAGTATCCATACAGATATATCATAATTAGATAAAATATCATCGGCCAAATAGGTGATCCAATTGACTGATTTCTGATCCATTTGCATCAGGTAGTAAGTTCAGATCTCCTTTGCATCAAATAGTAAGTTTAAATTTCGTCAGCTCTAGTAAGAACAATTTAATTATAAATTAGATTTTTGTTGATACTATTAGTAAAAAGTTAAGCTAAGATTGACAAAAAAAAAAAAAAATCTCATGAGGTCGAGAGCTTATCAGATTTAATCCACCATCTAAATTAATACTCTGCATAAAAACCAGAATCGAACCAAAAAGAAGTACTCGGTTTTGGTTCGATTCTTGGCATATAACCAAACAATTCTAAAGTAAATTCATTTTCAAATCACTTCGGGTTTTAACGATCCGGAATCAAACTAATTGGTTATTTTTTGATCCATTTTTATTTCTAATGTTTGGTTACTATACTCATATTCTTTCAAGTACTTGGGTACAAGTTGGTTACTACTAAACTAATTAAGAAGCCATATTATTTTGAGTTTAGTTCGGTTTATATTTCAAGTATTTGTTTAGAACCAAATCAAATTCTAATCAATACTTATATAATTATCATATTTAAAGTCAAATCAAAAAAATTAATTCGAATAAAAACCTAATCGAACTTGAATCCGAACCGAACCAAATAGAAAGTGTAATCTATGGCATGCAAACTATCTAGAGAATAGTCAAAGAAGAAAGAATGAGATGTGAGAACAGAAGAGACCACATGTCGGTAAGGAAGCACAGAAACCAACACGTATTGTTTTCTTCTTCTCATGCAAATGCAAATGCAAGCAAAGCAGATCTGCAGATCATTTTTTTTGTTTTTGAAGACAACCTGTTATTTCTTATTTTGTCTTCGAGTCTCATGATACTCAATTTCATTTTCCCTATCTGTTTTATCTCTCTTATCTTCTTCCACCTCATACAATCCAATCATACCTTTCTATTATAAAATATAATAATTTAAATATATATAGATAAGATCACAGATTAAGTTATGTTGTTGTAACTGAGTACTTTAGTTGGGTACCTAGATCAGATCAAGGATCAATGATTAATCAAATTTTCTCTCAAAATAACAATTCATGATCAACATCAAAATCTCTGTTCTTATCTCCAACAACACTAATCATAAGTCTATCATATTCTAAATACCAAAACCAAAGAGAAGCAACCAAAAAGAATGCAACAGAGAGTGATGATTTGAGTGTGTGGTTTGTAAATTTCACCTTTTTTCATGAACTCAGAGTCGTTTCAACAATTCTTCAACGAAACTATCTCTTGAAACGTCCTTAATTTCTTCTTCATTTCCCTTAACGAGCTTCTTCAATGTCACAACACCTTGACTGAGTTCTTTTTCACCTACCATTACCATCCAAGGAATCATGGATTCCTTTGCACGATCGAAATGCTTCATTCTCCTTTTGCTCACGAGATACTCTGCATTGATCTTAGCCTCCCATAACTTACTTACCAATTCAGCTGCTTCCGCTAGTTTATTATCCACCAATATACTAACTAAAACCTGTGTCTCTGTAGGTCGAATCACCTTCAATTCATAGCAAGAACAACACAAACTTCAAAATCCAATCTATCGAAATAAAGCCAAGATAAAGCATTTAAAGTGTGCGAAGTTACTTGTTTCTGTTTCTCGTTAAGCTCTTCCATTATATTAAACACTCGTTCGATACCAAGGCTCATCCCAACCGCAGGGACTGGTCTTGTTCCAAACATACCTATAAGGTTATCGTATCGCCCACCAGCACCAATTGATCCAACCTGCAGATAGAAGAAACCAAAAGGCCATTAACTTTTTTCTGCTTAAATCGCGAGAAACCAAGCTGAGGGATCTTACCTCTGCTCCTATACAAACGGCTTCAAAGATGACGCCGGTGTAGTAATCAAGACCTCTAGCTAGACTTAGATCAAAGACTATTCTGTGACTGCACTTTGATCTTTCAAGAGCTTCAAACATGATACCCAACTCATCAAGAGCTTCTTTTGATGACTGGTTAGCTAAGAACTCACTCCCTTCTTGTCTCAGTTTAGATAATAGCTCCATTGGAACTCCCTTCTCCTTAACAAAGTTGCCAATTCTGTCTGCAATCTCCGAAGACAAGCCCTTCTCCTCCACCATTTCTTTTTTCACTTGCTCAAATGATTGCTTGTCTAACTTGTCGATACTCGAACAGATGGTTCTGAATTTCTCAGGTGGTACCCCACATATCTCCAGCATTCCATCAAGCAACTTTCGGTGATTCAATTTCACCTAATTCAACAAACCAAAATCAAGAACATAGCCAAAGAGAGGACCAACCAGGGAATATTTGGAGTTTTCTATTACCTGATAATCTCCAATCTCCAATTCATCGAGAAGTTCAGTTAATATCTTGACAATCTCGAAATCAGGTCCCATTGGTTCGAACAAACCAGCGATATCAAAATCACATTGATAAAACTCTCTGTATCTCCCTTTAGATGGATTATCCCTTCTGTATACCTTTGCTATTTGGTATCTTTTAAACGATGTGATTCCGTTCATAGCAACATAACGAGCAAATGGAACAGTTAAATCATATCTTAAAGAGCAAAGCTCTCCACCCTGAAATATTGTATCCAACATGAGCATGAATCTTGACATCAAAATAAACTGACTGAATCGCAGCAACGTGGATGAGTTTTACCTGATCAGCAATGTCATAAACCAATTTCGAGTCTTCTCCATACTTCCCCATGAGAGTTTCTCTCAATTCAAAAACAGGAGTATCAAGTGCAGTTGCACCATGTCTCTTGAAAACGTTTTGAATGATAGAAAATGCTTTTTCTCGGACTGCCATTTGTTCTTTAGCGAAATCTCGAGTTCCCTATCATAGAATCAAAACAAATGAGAAATCGACTCGAGACCTACTAACATTGTCCATCTATGAGATTGTAATTTACCTTTGGTAGCTTGGGAAGTCTCCTGTTTTCATTACTTTCTACAATCTCTTTCACTTTTTCCAAGAAGCTATCAAAGCCGTGACCCTCGGGGTTAAAAAGATTTAGTATTTGTTGTTCCATTGAATTCATCTGGTCACCAACTCTTGCAGCCTCATTACTCACCAACCTATCTTTGATAAACTGGATAACTACACTTGTTCCCTTCCCCGAAACTGCTTTTCTCTCATTCTTCTTCTTTTTCTTATCAGTTTTCGACTCCTCTTTGTCCACATCTCCGCTCTTCTGAACAAACAATTCTCCACCCGCAAGAGCAATAAAGGCAGTAAATGCTTCCAAACCAACAATTCTCCATACAATTCTCAAAGACTCATTCAATTCGTGAGCAAATCTGCAGTAATCCTCTTTCAAATGAGCATCAGAAGCTAACTTATAGCTATTCTTTAGATTTTCAAACTCAACACAGATCTTTTCGAACACTTCAGACAAACATTTCTTCAGATTCTCATCCCCAATTGACTCAAAAGAGCGCTTAGTACGATGGAACGAACATACTCCCAAGTTTTTAATCGCTGTTGACAAAGGTGACAATGTTGTTCCTAAAGCCTCATCAATTCCAGTGTTTCCAGAGCCGGTTTTACCTCCTTTAACACCGGAATTCAATTCTCTCCGAGCATCCGAATGCACACTTTTCACCACATATCTAAATTTCCCATGAATCCAGGGAATTTTCGAAATTTCCTCGATTTCCAATTTCCCCACACCCTTATACCCATTAAGCAAAACCTTGAGATCACCAGCAACAGCAATCGCATCTTTATCACCGTTTCCATCTCCTGAATCCAACGAGCTAAATGAACTGATATCAGCCTTTGTAACCTCACAACTCAAAGCAGCAACAGAATCCACAATCTGAGAAAGAGAAGTCGATTTGTGATCTATAATCGAACAAAGTCCAATCAACGATGCACACGATTTCTCCAACACAATGTTTTCCCCTTCTGTCACATCAATCTCACCAAATTCAAAATTCTCACTCTTCGAGTTCAGAATTTCCAAAATTTTGTTCGGAAGAACAGAACGAACTGTGGAGGAAGAAGAACCAGAAGTCGATAGAATAAGCTTGTTTAAAAGCACAGCCAAAGAAGCTCGAGTTTCTTCATTCGTTAACCCTTCAGGGATACCAAATGAGCTTCTCTTGATCGATTGAGTGTTTCTAGTTGAGAATCTCTCGATCGCAGAAGAGTCAATTCGTACATTAGCTGCGCCAGAAGCAACCTTGTAAACGGAGGAAGAAGAGAAAGAAGATCCCTTCCCTCCGAGAGTGATAGACGATCTCTCCGCCGCCATTATTACACTTACAGAGCAAAAGCCGGAGAGATTACGCAGTTTAGGGTTCAGTCCGTTTTCACTCTCTTTCTTAACCTAACTGAAGCGCCTATGAAACTGACGCGTGAAGTCTAATCTAACGATACAAAGAGTGAATATTGCAAAAAGACCATGTAAGTATTAATTTTTTTAGAGGTTTGCCCTTAAACTACGGAAATTACTAATCCAATTCCTCCTATTTAGGCCTAGACAAAATATCCGGAACCTAAAACCCGAACAAAAACCAATCCAAAATATTAGGGTATCGGATTGTATCTGAAACCAAAAAAGTATATGATGGATCATCTTCGTCTATATATGTGGCTATCCGATAATACTTGAAACTGAACCGATACCCGAATAGGTACCTTATTGACCCGAATACACGTAGACATATATGAGATTTTAGGGTAACTTTTCGAAACAATTTAGGGTGTTCAAGTATTTTTTTGGGTATTCAAATATTTTTCGGGTAAATAATTATATTTCTGGTATGAAATATTCAAATATATAGTAAAACCCAAATTTTTTTGTCTAATATTTATACCTGATCAAATATGAATCAGTACCTCACAAAGTCATTTTTATTATTTAAAACAATGGCTTCTTATTAACCTCACAAAGTCAAACGGATTCAATAGTTCCATTGATTCATTCAAAGAAGCTAATCGGAAAACGATTACAGAAACAAAGCTTAATAGTAGCAAATTCTAGATTAAACAACAACAGTTATACATCATTTAAACAGATAATTCAATCTGAGAAACAAGGATACCATCAGTATCTGCATAAAGCCATTCACCATCACAAATCCTAGTACCTGCAATATTCACAGGAACTCTCTGTTCACCAAGTCCTTTCTTACTTGCCTTTATAGGATGAGAAGCTAAAGCTCTCACACCAATATCACAACCATTGATCTCATCAACATCTCTAATGCAACTGTTCACTATAATCCCTGCCCATCCATTGTTCTGTGCCTGTACTACTGGATTTCCTCCAAGTATTGCACAACGTAGACTTCCTCCACCATCTACCACAAGAACTCTTCCATTGCCTGCATACAGAGAAACAGATTGGTTTATGGTTTAAAAGACTCCAAAAGGTAAAATCTTCTCTTGTTCTTAACATTGTGCATCAATAAAGAGTTCTTCAGTCTTGATCATAACACACATTGGTTTTATTCTATATATAATGGATCTCAGTACTCATCACAATTTAACCATTTGCAGAGCGATTAAAGAAGTGTAAACACTAAGCAAATCATATAAATGATATTAAACTTCTTCAAACAGAGTTTTAAGCAAAGAAAGATTGAAGCTATTTAACAAGTCACAAACAAGAGTTGTGTCTAAATGTACTACCAGTGAAACCATGTCAATGATATCTCACAAATTTCAGTCTTTTAAATAATTCATACCTTTCTCTTCGAGGAACTGACGGATTAAGCCATTGTCTTCAAAAACTTTGACAGTAACTACTGGACCTGAGAATATTTGACGACGACCATAAATCTGAAATATTGGTTGCAGAGCTCGAAGCTGACCACTACGAATCAGCTCTTGATTTGCGTCACAAACTTCTGCTGTGGTCACAAACGCCATTTTTTGCTTTCACCTTGATTTATAGATATGATCAAAACATGACTCAGAAATTTACGAGATATTTCTCAAACAACAATGCAAAATAGAAAACGAGATTTATTTGGATAAAAGTGATGATATCTTTACGATCAATCAAGCAAAAACCAACCAAGGAAAATTGCAAACTTTTTAATTAATTTCACAATAAAACTATCTTATTTCATTTACCTGATTGCTGAATTAGAAGAGTCTCTGATGTAGAAACTAAGAATAGTCTCATAGAAATGAAGTGACTATATAAAGAAGAACAAAGTCATCAACATGCTTTGCTTTGGTCGTCTTATAATAGTAAAGTAATGACTTTTCAACTTTATACTTTATATAAATCAGATCGAAGGTTGTTGTAAAGCTTCAACAAATGGAATCTTTGCTTTTGCTTTTCTCTGGTTTCGTCTCTGTTTCCTCAAATGGAATCGTTTTCTCGCTTTTTCTAGATTGGACTGTTGATGCTTTCTGTACAGCTCAAAAAGAAGCTTACATCATTGAAACAAATTCATAAATTCAAATCATAATGAAAATTTTATTGTCTAGAGTGTTTGGAATATCCAAGAGGCTCTAATATCTATTGTAATCAAAATGATGAAGGGAAAGTTGATTCAAAAACTTGAGAGAATTTTCAGAGTTTGTGGATGGTTTTCATGTCTGTAGCTTCATTCAAAGTTCCTTTTTCAACATGATCCCACCACTTCATCAAGAAATTGTCCACCACCAATCTGAACCATGGAGATAGTTTCAAACCTTCCTCACCTGCATCTGCTTTCTTCACCAGCTCCTTTAGCTCTTCCCGGCTCACGTACTTGATTTCAGCTACTTCGTCCGGGTTTGGTTAAACCTTCACGTCTCGAACGATGAAGCGCAAGTAATCAACTACGACATTCATAATTTAAACTGATTAACACAAGGACTCTCTTAGTTGCAGATAGTTAACAGATAAGTAATTACGACCATAAGTAAACCATAACCTAAGCAGGTGGTCTTATTATAGATTCATTGGATATCAGATCTAAGGAGATGAGATCATCAAACACATATAAAAGAGATTTAGAGGGACTAAGAACAACTTTATGAGGATAATATTTGAATCAGAGACTGGAGAATAGCTCCATCTCTAGAAGACAACAATGTCAAGCATGGCCTAGTGTCTGAACATTAAGTTGGAGACATGTTCTGTTCGCTTCCTTGTCTTCCGACATTCACAATCGCTAGTTCTTCAGGTGATAGCTTCTCAAGATAGAGGGCTTTCTGTATTTAAGGACTGCAAATAGAACGCATAAGATGTTCTGTTCACTCGAATATCTTAGGGTAAAGATGAGCTACACTTTTGGTTGATACTTGAGCAAAGACATATACGAAAAACTCTTTATCTTTCTTCTTCAATTCATTAATTGTCTCACTCTCCTTTGTCTGCCTGTCCTCAAGCATCTTCTTATACTTGTCCTTCTCACCGGAGAATGAGACATTGATGAATTGAAGAAGAAAAATAAGCTTTTAGTAATGGTAATGTTTTTACTTATTGATACTGTAAAAATAAACAAATCATAATGAAGTAACTTGAAGCAGTATCATTAAAGAAGAGGTAAAGTGTCGTTTGCTACCAGACCTAAAGTGTCTTCTTGTCTTCTACTGAATCTCCTGTTTTCTTGATGGTTATTGTCCAGAGGAGATCTGCATCTGTTTCAACTGTGATTTTCTCTCCTTTAACCTTATTTGATGTACTTATCAGCTTACCAAATTTCAACTCAGTGTTGGCTATAGAAAGAGAAGATAAAAACACGTATAAGTCAATAGATCGATGTATCAATGATGCTTCAAGACAATTATAGCTCCAAAGAATGGTGTGAAGGAGATGAAGATGATGCAAAATTTTACTTACTAAGATCCCATTGAAGCCCAGTGGTTGTGACTATGGCAGATGATCCCATAGGCATGAGTCCACAGTTAGGTCCTTCGAGAGAAGACTGTATCCGGATCTCATGTCGATGAGTCTTTGGAAGGAGTTGAATGAGGCAATCATCCGATAAAAGGACTATTCTTGTGTAAGGATATCGATATAAGACATTGAGATTGCCGGCTTCATGATCAAATCTTCCTCCAAGCGCTCCAGTGGCAAGAATCTGGAACTGACAGAAAGCAAATATGCTAAAATCATTCATTTCATAAAACTATGCACACAATCAAAAGCACACACAGCTTCCTTTAACTTACATTAGAACTCTCTTGATTCAGAGCAGAGTCACAGATATATGAAATGCATTTATCAAGATCTGTGGTATCTTGATCATGAGATTCATCTATAACCTCAGTTCCCTAAACAAAAAAGAACAGAACATAGTAGAACAATCAAAAGCAAGTAAAAGCCAAGTCTAAATCTATCACATAAACACACCACAGCACAAACTTACCAAGCTTACATAAAAGTTGAGGACATCACGCCGTATAGAATCCATATCTCCTTTGATAGCATCCGGCTTATACCTAAAACACATTCTCTGAATTACTAATTGAAGTTCACAAACCTAAACAACAGATCCATCTTAGGCTATAAAGACAAGATTTAGTACAGTTTCAAGAGAAAAATGTTGCTCAAAGTCTATGTAATCTACATCTGAACTAACATTCATCAAATCATACTAAAAGAGTTTGAATCTATCTAATAATTTCAATTTAACTACTCTAAAAACAATACACCTCCTTAAGAATTCAGAAATTAAGCTTAAGATAAGAAATAAAACCTTTTTCTGATGACTAAAGCGTCTTCATGAGGGAAGAATTGAGGAAATTCATCGTAGATACGATTAGCACCTCCATCAGCACAGAGACGAAGTTTTGCTGTTCTACACAGAAATTCGAAACTTATTTTTTAAAAAACCTGATAATACCCAGAAAGAGAGCGATTCATTGAAAAAGAAAGTACCATGTTCCCAAAGAAGAGGAGTGAATCGAGGAAGATTCTGGTTAAGAATAACGAGAGCGTATGTCTTCGCTGAAGTTTCGTCGGGAGGAGTCGATGGAAGGAGAAAGCTTGAAGAGTGAAGCATAACATCCATGGCTGATATCGGAGGAAGCTCAAAAGAGAGAAGTGGTTGGTTGGTTTATGAATCTAGGAAAATTAAAGGGTAATCAAAGCGAGCGACCAAACGTTCACTTTTCAAAGAGGAACACGACACGTATCATTGTCAGTGTGATGTGTGTTTTGGGGGAAAGTGTCAGAGAAAGGTCAAATCTTTTCAACCTAGTTTCTATTGTTCTTATTATAAAAAGTTTAGATTTTTCTGTTTCCAATTCCAAATATAATAATTCCAAATATTCCTATTTTCACAGCTACCGAAGAACAATGGAAACAAATAATAGTTCGAGAATTCGATTTGTAGATGACGAGTACAAATTATGGCGAAATCCAAAAACCGAAATCGAAAATAGAGAGAATCAGTAATCAAGTAAAGGACTTACTCGTCTTCAAACATGAGACGTCTCTGTGTTACAGATATTACGTTCAAGATAGATATCCCAACTAGAACTCTTCTCTTAAGAGTCGAAGAAGGGTGCTGTATAGTCTAGAAGACAACTACGAAGAAGAAGGACTATCTTGAAGATCTATAATCAATGGAAACTGTGGATGAAGCTGATAGATGATGATGGTGAAGATGAACAGAGTGAAAAAGGAGATAAAAGAGAGTTTGTGTAATTGTTCGATTCTTCCCTGTGTACAGCAAGTGTTCACTACATATATCGTGACATCAAAAGTAAACCAAAGCTTAACCAGCTGATTACATAACCGAAATTGGAAATCAATTTAATTGAACCATTGGTTCGGATAGATAGAAGAGAGCAGAGTATTCTCTCTGTATCACAGTTGAAGACGACTGGTAAAGCGAAGCCAAAGAAGCATACAGCGAATCGAGGTGGAAAAGCAGGAATCGCTGATCGAACTGGAAAAGAGAGATGGAGGTCACGCGAAATTCGAGTGTCCTCATTGCAAAATTACTTGCATCACAAACGCCAGTTTTTGCTGCTCACCTTGATTTATAATCATGATCACAACATGTAATCAGAGAATTGATTATATGAGATTTACGAGAACTGCTCAAACCACAATGCAAAATACAAAACGAGATTTATCTGGATAAAGTGATGATATTGGATTCTTAATCTATTTACCTGATTGCTGAATTAGAAGAGTCTTTGATGTAGAAACTAAGAAAAGCCCCTCTGTGGAAGTCTCAGAGAAATGAAGTGATTATATAAAGAAGAACAAAGTCATCAACATGCTTGCTTTTGGTCGTCTTATAATAGTAAAGTAATGACTTTTCAACTTTACACTTTGTAAAGATCAGATCGAAGGTTGTTGTAAAGCTTCAACAAATGGAATCTTTGCTTTCTCGTTTCTCTGGTTTCGACTCTGTTTCCTCAAATGGAATCGTTTTCTCGCTTTTTCTGAATTTTGACTGTTGATGCTTTCTGTACAGCTCAAAAAGAATGTAAAACTCAAGCTTACATCATTGAAAGGTATTCATAATTTCAAATCAAAATGAAAATTTTATTGCGTGAGGTGCTTGGAATATCCAAAAGGCTCTAAGATCTCCCAATTATTGTAATCAAAATGATGAAGAGAAAGTTGATGCAAGAACTTGTGAAATTTTTCAGAGTTTGTGGATGGTTTTCATGTCTATAGCTTCATTCAAAGTTCCTTTCTCAACATGATCCCACCACTTCATCAAGAAATTGTCCACCACCAATCTGAACCATGGAGACAGTTTCAAACCTTCCTCACCTGCATCTGCTTTCTTCACTAGCTCCTTTAGCTCTTCCCGGCTCACGTACTTGATTTCAGCTACTTCGTCCGGGTTTGGTTGAAGCTTCACGTCTCGGACGATGAAGAGCAAGTAATCAACTGCAAAACAAATGGTTAGGGAAAGGAAAGTTAATGCTCCTTAACGTTCTGCGAGAATGGGTAATACAAGTCTCGGCAAGTGGAATTACGTTCGTGCTCTCCCCATTTCCCATCAGAAGGAGCCTTGTAAAGCATACGTCCCAAGGCTGTGAACTCATCCACTGGTACATCTTCAGCTACAATGCCAAGCTCATCAAGAAGCTTTCTTTGTGCAGCATTCCTTACACCTGATGATTACGATACAAACAATGAGTTTCGTAGTTCATTGAGACTACAGTTTGCTGCTTAGATAGTAAGAAGTACTGAATTGTTTGCTCAGCAGATACAAACCAAGTGCATTTTCCTCGATAAGCTCTGATTCACGGTAAAGAGGATGGCTGCAACAAGTGTTTGTCCACACGAGAGGGAAGGTAACCTTTGCTTTAGATCTTTGCTGTTCCAGAAAGAAGGAAAAATATCAGAAGGACGCAAATGAGTCAGCTTACTAATCACAAGAGCATCATCGCCACACCCTACGTGTGTATGTGTCACAAAAGCTTATGATCTATTAAGTCTAAACTTCCATATTTATTGAGCTTATTTTTCTCAAGAAAAAAGTCACTCTAGAATCCATTGGTATACAACACTTGACTGATCTTGAATTGAAAACAGTCAAACGCAAATACCTGGAGAAGCAACTCATATTTGGAGTTAAACAAAAACACACTAAAAGCTCTGTGAAGCAAATTCTTAGCTTCAATGTTTTCCATCAGATGACCTACACATTTTATAAGGTATTAGTATAAATATTGATAAACCAACTGCAAGCAAGTTCGGTCACAGGAGAACAAAGCAAAGAAGCACATGAATTCCAATGGCAAACAGTGAAGTGGGACGAAAATCAAACCAAGTTTACTTACAGTTATACTTGCTGTCATGCCCCACAACTCGATCAGTTTCATCAACAAGAATGCATCTGAAACCAAGATCGAAATGTCGAAATGAATCATGATTGTTAATGGACAGATTAAGTGATTAACCACTGAACTGTAGATCAAGATATCGAAAGATTTGAAGGAACATTTCCATCAAAAAAAGGATCAATTATCATCATCATCAGAAAATTAAGTCTAACGGGAGACAAAAACTTAAGAACATAGCTTAAATCGAAGATGTTCCTTCGGAAACAGTGACACTAAAGCTTTGACTTTTATGCCCATATGATCCCAACAACTCAACAAGTACTAAATCCAAAAGTTATATATTATTACATCACAGTCAACAAACCATTAGACCTATGCTCTTAAACCATAATCAATCGGAAAATAATCCAAATCCTATTGTCATGCTACCCAACAATGGAAACAAACAATAGTTCGAGAATTTGATTTGTAGATGAAAAGTACAATTATGGCAAAACCCGAGATCGAAATAGAGAGAATCAGTAATCAAATAAAGGACATACTCGTCTTCAAACATGAGACGTCTCTGAACAGCATCCATTCCAACATCTTTAGAATCAGTCATTGCAGTACTGGAAAAAGCACGAAAATTCGGTAACTTTTTCGGTGAAATGGGAACAGAGACGAATCGGATAGATGAGGGAGAACGATGAGACAATCGCGAAGAGGAAGAGAGAAGAACGAGAGATCTGAAACGAATCGAAGATAGACTAAATAAAGAAGAAGAAGAAGCAGACATTGGTGATGTGCATGTGGAGAGATGAAAGCGGTCCTGCTTTCTGCGTTTTATTTTTATTCTAATCTCCACAAAATTCTTATCATGTACCTCTCCGTAGAATATAAAAGCCTCTGATAAAATTATATTGATTAACATAATTAGACCCGGGCATAATTCCCCAATCAAGCAAAAATTCTCGAAACCTAAACCAATATTTCTAAAATCAATTCTGAACCGAGGTATCAAGTTATCCAAATATAATAAAATTTTCAATACCAAATTAACTTTTTAGGAACCAAACTAAACTATGTGAAACCGTATAAAACTAATTGATAGTCATGAAAATAACTAATCCTCTAATTAAAAATATAGAAATATGCATTTAATATATGAAAAATATACAATTTTTAACTAAAATTGATTAATTAATTTTAATTTGATTTACATTTTATTGTTAATACTTAATAAAAATAGAATTTGGTTATAAATAGAACTTCTTTCATAAATTTTTAAAATTGAATCTAAAACCAAAATCAAACCAAACTGAATATATATTATTTACCATTTGGCAATTTTTCTAGTTACAAATTTCATGAATTCAGTTGTTCTTTGGGTAATGGAGTCTCTCTTGACGCTACAGATGATGGAGGTGGAAATATCGAAGAACTGTGAGACGGTTTTGAAGATAATCAATCGTTTAGAGGAGTTGCCGGCTTTTCTTCCCTATCAAGAGGAGGAGTTCGCACGGTTAAATTCTTTATTTTTCAATCTTTACCTCTCTGTTATTCTAAGATTTTAAATCATAAAACTGATATTCTTGCTTATCATATTAGAGAGACTTAGGATTCATTGATGCAATCCTTGTTTAACTTTTAGTTCGTTCCTAATATAATTTGCCATTATTGACAAAAAAAAAAATTCATAAATCCAAACTTTCAGAACTTAACCCGAACGCCCAGACATAAACATAATTATGGTTGGTCTCATTATGACTTTAAGAAAAACCTTTATGACTTAAAGTCTTAAACCTTCAGTTGAACACATGATCAGCATAATTTTAGCGACTGAGAAGCAAACAAGATCTCAACTTTATTAGGGATTAGAAAATTCTGAAATTAAAAACATAAAATAGGATCATATATTGTAACAGAATATCCTAGTATGTATCGTAAATAAAAAATCCGACAAAGTTCACTCCGACATTTCCATCAAACATACACTAACCTCGTATCTCTCTTTACAAGCGAACACTTGAAAGGTTTTGGGTTTCAAAACACACAGAAACAATGATAATAACTTTATATGATGTAATCTGACCATTCAGAGATAAAGGAAGTATGATCCATAGATTCTCCGGGACATTCCTCATCATGAATCGTTGGCTTCTCTTTTCCTCCGACAAGTCTCGCCGGATTCCCAACAGCCGTAGCTCGCGGTGGCACGTCGATCAGAACAACAGAACCAGCACCTACTTTAGCTCCAGCACCAATCTTCACATTTCCAAGAATTGTAGCTCCAGCTCCGATCAAACAACCGTCACCGATTTTAGGATGTCTGTCTCCACAAGCTTTACCTGTTCCACCGAGTGTTACATGGTGGAGGATTGAAACATTGTTACCTACAACAGCTGTTTCTCCGATTACAACTCCGGTTGCGTGATCAAGAAGTATTCCTTTTCCGATCTTAGCTGCTGGATGTACATCGACAGCGAATACGTCGGAAATTCTTGAGTGAAGAGCTAAAGCTAATGGCTTCCTTGATTGCATCCATAACTTGTGTGATACACGATGCGCCTGATAAACAAAATCACATGATGGTTAAATTATAAACTAAACTTATATTCATAGATCACATTGCAATGTATAAATTTGTGGATTTATCAGATTGTGGAAGGAATCAAAGTGGAGAGATTCTTGAAAACAAATCGCATGTTTGAAAATTTAAAATTAACAAAACAAAATTTCAATTTCATAAACTAAGTCAAATGATCCAAATTCAAATCAAATTTAGTGAAAATGTTCATAGATTAAATCAGAAGGATTCATCAGAATGAGGAATCAAATTAACTTCTAAACAATCTTTGTTAATTAGGAGGAATTCTAGAAAACAAATAGCATGATTTTCGAATTGCTTGATTGCAAATCAAAATCCACGAAGCAATTTCTAGTTAACTAACCGAAACATATTCTAAAGCATAAGCAAAAACCATGAAGATTCACCTGAATAGCGAGGAAACCTTTGTAATTGAGAAGGCAATGAGAGAACGAGATACAAGCCGGATCACGAACACGAGCAGCACGCAGATCTGCGACAGTGGCGTTACGCAGAGAAGGATCTGAAGTGAAAGTGTTTAAGAACAGATCGTATAGAAGCGTGGAAAGCAGTGTTGAGGAACAAAGCTTGTTTCCTAAATGAAACGAAATTGATCGCTCGAGAGAAGAATGTGAAAGAATCGTCGAGTAGAGATAGCTAGCTAACGCCGGCTCAGCCTCAGCGTCACGGCGAGCTTCCGCTTTTATCTGTGTCCATAATCCAGCAGCTTCCGCATCTGCAGCAGCCGCAGAAATTGCCGCCGCAGCTGCAGCTTCAGCAGATTGAGTATCAGAATATTGTTGATCCTTCGTCGGAGATTGATGTCGGAGTCCTCCCGCCGGTGGCATCTTCACGAGAACACAAAATTCGATTCTCTTCTCTACCTGTAAATTTAATTTCGTTATGTGGAATTTTCTAATACATAAATTAAATTAAAGATAATGATACTCCACGTGGCCTGTATTCATCTAGATACTTGGAAAACAAATTATAGCCGTTAGATTAATTTCATCTTTGTTGGAAACCGACGGTGATGATTTTGCAGACAGTTCTTACAATCATCGGATTTAGATGAAGAGATTAACCATTGAACTATGCATCAAAAACTCGAGAGCTTTGAAGGAACATTTCAACAAACCTAAGCTCTTAAACCATAATTAATCAGAAAAATAATCCAAATCCTATTTTCATAGCTACCCAACAATGGAAACAAACAATAATTCGAGAATTCGATTTTGTAGATGAAAAGTACAATTCTGGTGAAATCGAAAATAGAGAGAATCAGTAATCACTTACTCGTCTTCAAAAATGAGACGTCTCTGAAACGATGGGTTTAATCGGGAAGAAGAAGAAGAGAAGAACGAGAGATCTGAAACGTTTATTTTATTTAAATGTCTACAAAATTCTTATCATGTACCTCTCCGTAGAGTATAAAAACCTCTGATAATATTATTTTCCATTTTAAAAAATTAAAAATATGTATGTATAAATAAATCTATTTCGGCCTTCGTGTTTTAATCAGAAGGGAAGGGCACAAAATTAGGGTTAGGGTTTGGGCTTCTCCCTTCCTGAGCCGCTGTTGAAGATGACTGGTAAAGCGAAGCCGAAGAAGCATACAGCGAAGGAGATTCAAGCGAAGATCGATGCAGCGTTAACGAATCGAGGAGGAGGAAAAGCAGGAATCGCTGATCGAACTGGAAAAGAGAAAGGAGGTCACGCGAAATTCGAGTGTCCTCATTGCAAAATTACTGCTCCGGATCTGAAGACGATGCAGATTCATCATGAATCTAAGCATCCTAAGATCCCTTATGAGGAATCCAAGCTCGTGAATCTCCATGCCATTTTAGCTCCTGTAGCTGAATCGAAACCTAAACCTGGCATTAGAGGAAGCTTGAAGAAGTGATTCTATGTTTCAATTTGTGATCTCTTTTTAATGTTTTGCTACTCTTTACCAACCTTAAACAAATCCATCATGTTGTGTTGATGATGCTTATGGCTTCTACCTTTTTTATGATCTCATACTTATTATCTGCTAATTTTCCAATATGGAATGGGATGTTGTATGAATAAAAGTGTGTTCTTATCAATTTCGTTTTCTCTGTGCAAGTAAAGATTTTGTGTCAATTTGGTTTTGATTTGTAAAGATGTGAGAAACCATGATAGTTTTAACATAAATTGGTTTTAAAACATATGAGAGTTCTTAAGAACAAATCAGGTTTTTTCTCCTTTTATGGAATCCATTAAAAACTTTGGAATGATTTAGGGTTATATGCATCCTCTGTTCTCTCATGTACAGTCTCCTTTTATACTCCATTTAGCATATCTATCATTTGAGATCAATCAAAAGCTCGCTTACAATCTAATTATGGTGTCTCTGTACTTGGGAGCATACAGAATTTAAAATTAGATTTTACAGAAATTAGGATGGTTCTCCACAATTTTGGGAGAAGGTAAGCGTTTTTGGAAGATTGAGAATTAAAAAGTTTGAAACCTTTTTCTCTGTCACTCTTCTTCATTGATTTCCGGTGGTTTGGATTTGTTAACTTCTTCTGCTTCCTCTCTTTCTCCTTTCATTTTTGTTTCGTGTGTTTCTTATTTTTTGTGGGTCCTTCAATCTCTAATGAAGGACCCGACCATTGTCAAATCCTAAGCAAAACAAAACAAAAATCTTGTCTTTTCTCTTGATTAGCTGAGCTTCTTTTACTCTTTGATATTATATTGATTTTGATCATCATGCACTGTTTTCCGTGTTTTTGTGCTCCGAAGAACAAATCTTCAACTTCGAACGAGACTCACGCCAACGAATGCAGACAACATGGTATGCAATGTCTTATGGTTGCTCAGTTTCTTCGTTTTCGGCGTTGATTTGATCTGTAAAATGAAAAGTTTTGTTACTTTTTTGTTTGTTCTTATAGAGAGGAGACGGAGAGATGAGGCAGAGCAATTTGAAGGAACAACGTTGAAGAAATTCACTTTCCGAGATTTAGCTACGGCTACAAAGAGCTTCCGGCAAGAATGTTTGTTAGGAGAAGGTGGATTTGGTAGAGTTTATAAAGGAACCCTTAAATCTACTGGACAGGTTCTTTCTCGAATCTGAAATTTAGAATATGGCATACATTCATGATTCATCAATATAGTTTGATACTTTTCATCACCAGAATCAGTAGAATATGTCTTGTTTTGGTGAATGTAGGTGGTGGCTGTAAAGCAACTAGATAAGCATGGATTACATGAGAGCAAAGAGTTTCAAGCTGAGGTTTTGTCTTTAGGTCAACTTGATCATCCGAATCTTGTTAAGCTTATTGGGTTCTGCGCAGATGGAGATCAAAGACTTTTGGTCTATGATTATGTCTCTGGAGGTTCACTTGAAGAACATCTTCACGGTATCATATGAAAGAGATTTCTTTTAACATTATGTTTACATTTTTAAAAGATGAAAAGCTGAGATGTTTTGGATGTTTGTTTCAAAATCAGACCGCAAACCGATGGATTGGACAACGAGGATGCAGATTGCTTATGGAGCAGCGCAAGGGCTTGATTACTTGCATGATAAAACGAATCCACCTGTGATATACCGAGATTTGAAAGCTTCAAACATTTTGTTAGATGATGAGTTATCTCCCAAGCTTTCTGACTTTGGTCTGCATAATCTAGGACCTGACACAGGTGATAAGATGATGCCTTTATCTTCTCGAATAATGGGAACGTATGGTTACTCTGCGCCTGAGTATATACGAGGAGGAAACCTTACTTTGAAATCAGATGTCTATAGCTTTGGAGTTGTGTTACTTGAACTCATTACTGGTCGAAGAGCTCTTGATACCACTAGGCCTAATGATGAACAGAACTTAGTTTCTTGGGTAAATAAAAAACCATAAAGAGTGCTCTTTTTAATCGGTCATATAGCTGTTTTGTTTCTAAACAGTTCCTGTTGTTGCAGGCACAACCAATATTTAGAGATCCGAAAAGATATCCGGATATGGCAGATCCGCTTCTAGAAAAGAAATTCCCAGAGAGAGGGTTAAACCAAGCAGTGGCCATAGCTTCAATGTGTGTACAAGAGGAAGCAGCAGCTCGTCCTTTGATAAGTGATGTAATGGTTGCTCTTAGCTTTCTTTCGATGCCTGCAGAAGATGGTATACCCACAGCAGTTCCTATTCTATCTTTCAAGGACAAGAGCATGTCTATAGCCTTAAGCCGGCATGATTCAAGTCTCGCGTTTCCTCGTCTCAAGCTAGCTATGGAAGATGACAAGTCTTGTCCATCATCAAGAGAAGAATTATCTTTGGACAGTGAAAAGGAGACGGTGAGTGAGAAGAAGAAGATGAAGAAGAAACATGAAGAGGAAGATAGTTCAATGGAATCTCGTGGTGGATCTGCGTCTAACACAGATGATGAACATGAAAAAGACCAAGATAGTCCATCACCAAAGCCTATTGATGAGAAGATCCAGGCACAGAGCTTAAAAATGGAATATAGATATAGCTGGGAAGAAGTGGATGTTAGTGATGAGAGGCTAAGCAGTAAAAGCAGCCAAAAATCAAATGAAGAAAGCACTTCTTCGAGCTATAGCTACAGAGATCATGATGATTCACCTAAGGAGGAGAAAGAGAAAGGAGAAGAGGCAAAGGAAGATCATACTCATCTTGATCACATTGATAGCTTAAAAACTGATGATGATCAAAGTGTTTACTTTGATGATGATGATGATGATATTTCAGGAGATGACAATAAAGCTTCTTCACAACGGATAAATCGAGAGTTTGAGACAGATTCTGTTGAAGATGACAATGGAGACTCTTTGCAACGAACAAAATCAGAGGTTGAGATTGAGTCTATTGAAGATGACAATGGTGACTCATTGCGTTAGATAAAACCAGAGGCTGAGATTGATACTGTTGAAGAGTGACATTTTTTCAAGATTCTTTATCCACCACCATTAACGTTAAAGACATAAAAGCATTTATTCTTCTTTTTTGGTATAAATTCTCGATTTGTTATAGTCATCTCTCTTTATATACGATGAAGATGTTTTGGATTGAAAGCTGTATAGATCAGATTATCTGATTGACATAACAAATGACATAACAATTATCTTCTTTTGAAAAATATAAGATCGTAACAGTTTTATATATTAAAAGAAACAAAAACTAAATATTTATTATTCTTCTCAAACATAGTTAATAAATCTTTGAACATAATTGCTTTCTACTATGAGATACGTGGAAATACATTATTGTTTAACATGTTATAATGTTCTCTTTATCATAGGTTTTTTTGGATTGTCTTCATGGAAATATCTAGTTTTTCTGCCGATTTATATAACGTTTTTTGTTATAATTTATTTTAGTTATTATTAATATATCAAAGGTTTTTAGTGATAAACCTAACAATATAATGACCTTGACTAGCACCAGTTTTTGGATTTTGTTTTTGAAAAAATCAATTTTTAGCTAATCATATTTTCACAAAAATAGTTTTTCAAAAACTAGTTTTTTGGGTGATTTTACTAATATAACACAAAACTAAAAACCAACTTTTTGTAGTTTCTGTTCTTCATTATCGTGAGTTTTTTTTTAATTTTTTATAACAAAATACATATTTTTATAATATTACTCTATTGTTGTTTGATTAGAATTTCAAACAAATATATTTAACTAAAATATTGACATATGATGAATGTAAGATGTATATATTGTGATCGATAGAGCTGTAAATATATATAAAATATTTGAAACTGTAATATATTATTCATAAAAATAGTTTTTGACTTTTTATGAAACAATATATGTTTTGTGCAATAAATTTTATATGCACATTTTTAATATATTTTAATAATATTTATTAAATCTTCGACAAATTTATTTTAAATTATTTTATTTTTCTGGTCAAATCTTTTTTACTTAAATTTAGTATAATATTTTTCATAGGTTTAAGCTACACGAACCTGGATCAATCGGAAAGCACAAACAAAACGAGTAAAAGTTCACAAAAATATTAGAAAAGAAAAAAAATTTAAGTTGAAAACTAAAAAATATAAAAATTGTCATTTATGATTTTGAAAGAACTAAATTTACTTCTAAAACAAAATACGAAAATGTAAAAACTAAAAACCAAAATTTAAAATCTAAAAACTAAAAGTAGAAACCAAAAACTGATATGTCATTCACCACCATTATGTATTTTTGTACATACTATGAACAATAAGATTCATGCATAGTTAAATCTTTCAAATTTCTAACAATTATTCGAACTCTTGTTAATTTAATAATTCAGTCTACTATAACTATATTTGGTATGAGCAGAATGGAAAAATTCATAACAAAATTCTTCAACTCTACTGTTGATAATGTAATTAGGCATAACATTTTCTTTCTTACTTACAAAACTCTTCATAGATTTGAAGAATTGATGAGATGTTAGTTTGAATATATATATATATATATATATATATTAATTCGTTGATTCTTTATTATTTGGCAAATTTTTAAAAGTTGTTTTGCTTAGTATAAGTATATTTTTTGTGCATATTTTTTTGATGATCAATAAATTTTATTTCATAGAAAAATAGTCTTGGGATTTTCCAATTTTTGTCAAGGACAATAGTCAAATTTGTCAAATGAGACCCTTTTTTTTTCCTGCGTCAAATGAGACTACTTAATTCGTTATTCGATAACTATTTTCATTCGAATTTGGACATATAGTAAGACTTTTATTTATTCAATAAAAAAATTGTTAAAAGGTTTTTTCCTCAGAAAAAAAAAGTTGACCCAAAATTAGATTCGGAAGCATCGTCAGCTATGAGGTCTAACCAAAAATCAGAAAACGACACGTGTCAGAATCCTAGAGATTCTCTCATGAGGGATCCACCCTTAAAATCCTTTTAAGGATTTAACCAAAATCCTTTCAAAGTTGTTTCCTTTTTTCTAATATAAAACCCCACTTGATCCTTTCTTTTCCTATAAAATTCCCTTTTTCTCTCAAATTCAGTTTCATCAAATCTTAGATTTTCTTGGGTTTTGCTCTGTTTCTCCTATTCGTTTTCTGATTTGATTCGCAGAGATTTATTGATTTCGATGTGTTTGATTATGGAATCGGATTATCACAACGATGTTTTAACGCCGCCGTCGAATTTCTCCATGGTTGAAGATGGAATTTATCGATCTGGGTTTCCTCAACCTGAGAATTTCAGTTACCTTAAAACCCTAAATCTTCGTTCCATCATGTAAGATTCTCTCTTTTATCTTCCTTTATTAATCTTTTAGGTTTGTTTAATATTACTGAATTTAAGAGATTTCGATTTGATTCACCAAAACAGTTATCTGTGTCCTGAACCATACCCAGAGGAAAATCTTAAGTTTCTTGAAGAAAACAACATTAAGCTTTACCAATTTGGCATTGAAGGCAAAACGGTACGTTTCTGTTTTCTAGATTCTCTTTGTAAATTTGAGAATTAAGATCATCAAAGATTCCTCTGGTGATCAATTATCTTCCTTGTTGCTTGTTTCTTATATTTAATCATTTATGATTTTCAGGATCCTCCAACTCCTATGCCAAAAGAAACAGTTTTGGATGCTCTTAAAGTCTTAGTTGGTAAGTCTTTTGATGCGTATTGTCTCTTTTTAGCTTTTTCACGAGGCTTTTAAAGTCTCCTAAAGTAGACAATTTGTTTCTCTGTAGATGTAAGAAACCATCCAATTCTCATACATTGCAAACGTGGAAAGGTAATTTTGCAATTTCTTCTTACTCTTATAGGAAACTTATCCTAGGTTCTTATTTATTACAGGTGTCTTATAAGTTAGGCAAATGAAATTATGTTTGGTTGTCTTTTGGCTTGTGTTAACTAACACTCATGATTTGGTGAACTTAATATGAATGCAGCATAGGACAGGTTGTTTGGTAGGATGCTTAAGAAAAGTTCAGAGCTGGTGCTTATCATCAGTCCTTGAGGAATACCAGAAGAATGCAGGCTTAAAGTGGAGACAAAGGGATTTACAGTTTATCGAGGCATTTGATATAGTGAGCTTGAGGCAGTGTCTCTTCAGCATTATGTATAGGTATCATGGTTATGGCTTCAAGAGGAGAAGATTGGTGTATGAAGAAGACAATTCACAGAAACCGAAACCACAAGTTGCTGAAGTTTGAAGAAGAAAGCAACCAAGTGGGATGATAATGATGATTCTTTTAGTAGGACAAGTTCTTAGTCAAATTCATAGACACAACAAGTTTGATTTGGTTTCGTAGAAATACAGATTAGGTTTATTCTTCATGCAGGAGAGGTTATTTAACTCCATGACCACAAATGCTTATGGTCTCTCTTTTCTTTTCTTTTCTTTTGGTCAACACTTAAAATTGCTTTTATCTAATTGTTCAAAGATTGTCTCTTTCATATAATTAACAATTATGTGTACACATGAGTCTTATTTCATATTCTTAGAACTTTTAAAAGTGAGTGATTAGATATTTCACTACTTTTCAAAAAGTCGTCAATCAAAATTGTTGACTTTGGTTGCATATGAAATAAATTAGCAGCCAGATCCGTTTGACTCAACCATATAGTACGAGAATAAATTAGGGTCTAATATTGGGCTTTGACCACAAGGCCCAACAAGTACGTCATTAGAAACAAGGCTTTTAATACGGGTCGGATAATACCCCCGCCCATTAGAAACAAGGCCTTTAATACGGGTCGGATTATACCCGCCCGGTTCGACCCATAATATTCCCGCCAACAAAATTATAAACCGCCAAAATTGATTATCGCTGTGAATGTTAAGAAGAGCTAAGAGCGAGCGAGAGAGATTGAGAGAGAGGTGAAATGGCATCTGCTCCAACGGGGTGTTACAAGTGTGGCCGTCCCGGTCATTGGTCTCGTGATTGTCCATCATCGGCTCCGATCGCCGGAAACACTACTGCTTCTTCTTCTCAAATCCCTAACAATGACTTTCAGAAATCGTCCAATAAAAGTGGAAATCCTGCCTCCGGAACCTCCATAGCACCTGTTCCTAAAGTGAAGAAGACGAGACCCAAGCTGACTCCTGATTTGTTACTCTCTGACGATGGTCTCGGCTATGTTCTTCGCTATTTCCCTAAATCCTTCAAGTATCGTGGTCGAGGCAAAGAGGTAAGTCTGTTTTTACTCGCAGATTCGATTAGTTTTGCTGCTTTCGATGAATTGGCATCAAAGACTTTGTGAATTTTTGTACATGCGTAATGTTGATTTTGGATGTATCAATTATTAGGTTAGCGATTTGGGGAATTTGATTCGGTTGTACAGTGAGTGGCACTCTCATTTGCTACCTTACTACTCGTTTGATCAGTTCGTGCATAAAGTACAACAGGTCGCTACTACTAAACGTGTTAAGGTACATAGCTCCATCTCCTTTCACAATTTTGTAAGCTATCTTCCTTGTGGCCATTGTGAATTGTATGAGTAATGATTTGAAGGCTGAAATTATTCTTATGATTGTATCAAGCAGTGGTTAGTCAAGATTACTGTATCAGAATTACATTGCTCGTCTCCTTCTTTGGTGATCAATGATTCTGTTTCTTTCTAAGGTTCCATTTTGTAGAATCTGAAAACGTATTAGGCTGTTTTGGTATTTGATCATTATTTGGTCTTTGTGTTCATACATTTAAGTCTTCTTTACTTCCTTAACATGCTTTTAATTCATGCCAGTAACTAAAGATAACTATATATGTTCATTTGATGGCTATGTAATGAAATCATACCTTTTCAGAATTGTATAAATGAATTGAGAGAAAGAGTTGCCAGTGGAGTTGAACCAAACAAGTTATACGAAAAGCAGGAGGAAACTTTTGTTACTTCGGATGATCAAGGTATGTCGAACACAATCAGCTTGATCCCTTGAATCTGTATTAGTATCTCAATGCTCTGCTTAATCTTGGAAATTGGTTTGCTTTATAAGTTTTGAATTAAAGATGTTAAAAAGGAAACGCTTCTTTTGTGGCTGCATTCAACTCAAAGTTCATTTATGTTACCCCATTACAATTTATCTCTTTTGCAGGTAACTTAGACATGGATCAATCGAATGACAACGAAGAGAACATACCATCAAAGAGTGTTGATGTTGACATTGATGCTGATACCAATGCTGATACTTTTCAAGACAATATGATGAATGAGATTTTGGATAATGCAATGGATTCTAGTCATTCTTCAAAGCTACCAAACGATAAACAAAACAGTGAAGTGACAGAAGAGCAAAGAGAACGTATGGAAGCTAATAGATTGAAGGCAATGGAGAAAGCTAAGGACATTTCCGAGGAACAGAGATTACGTATGGAAGCTAACAGACTCAAGGCTCTTGAAAGAGCCAAAGCAAGACTCCAACCAAATCAAAATTAATCTAGCTATCAACTACACAAATGTATGGACCCAGTTTGATTATTGGCCTTCGGCCTGGACATTCGGGTTCTCAGGTCAGGTCCGAATTGGTTTCTATCGGGTTCACAGTTCTTTCAGGTATAAAATTTTTGTATTAATATAGGACCATTACTGTTTCGATTCGATTCCAGTTCATTCCCACTCGAACCCGGGTCTGTTTGGATTAGCACTTTCAAAAATTATCTTAAATACTCGAAATATTCCAAATATATAGCTAAAATGGTAAGACTATACTATAATTACATTTTTTAATTAATTTATAGAGATTATTTATTTATTGATATACTAATTAAACTAAAAATTTAATTTGAAATCATAAAATTATATTATTTTATAGAAAGTTTTAGTGTATATTAATTTATAAAGTATTAATTTAAAGAAGTTATACTGTAATTCAATTGTTAGTAGGTTTGTTCTTTTTTTTCCAACGTTTTTAGCAAATTATAAAAATAATATAGTTCCTATTTTAAGAGAAAATAAATATTAAAAATTAAGCAAATAGAAAAAAGACAAAGAAAGGTTCTGACGTGTTCTCTACCGTCCAATTTTGGTGGAGAAGATAAAATAAAAATTCGCAGACACTTAAATCTCTACGAAAAATAAAAGAGGTAAGGGTATTTTCGTAATTAACCCATAGATATAGCTTTGAGTTAATTAAATTTCATCAAAAATTTGTTGTTTCTTTTGTGTGGAAGTGAGACGAGAACGCTTTTTTGCTTTTCGTCTTTCTCTCTCTCTCTTCACTTCCTCTCGCCTTCTGTCTACACGATTCTTCTTCTTCAGCTTCTTCTTCTATGTCTTCTTCCTCAATTGTCATTGACTTCTCTACACTCCATTTTCTCGTTGGAGGAAGATCGACTATCAACGAATCTTTTACAGTGATGGTAGTATAAATATTTGATGTTTATCATCATCATCCAAGACATTCTTATTCTCGTCTATGGATTTTAACGCCGGAGTTCCCATGTCTTCTCTCTCACCTTTAATGAATCAAGGTTCAATCAATTATCCTTCCTTTTTTTTTTATGTATCTGAATTTTTCTTTTGATGGAAATTATTAATTAGGTTTTGTTTTTTACTTCTTTTGGATGGTGGTTGTGTGTGGAGATTTTTATCAGATGCAATGTGGCAAATGAATTTAAGCTCAAATGAAACAATGGAAACTGGTTCTTACCCTGAACGACCAGGAGAGCCTGATTGTTCTTATTATATCAGAACTGGTCTTTGTAGATTTGGCTCCACTTGTCGGTTTAATCATCCTCGTGATCGAGAAGTGGTATGATATCGTTTTTGTGTTCTTATGTGTGGTTTTTTTAGAGTTTATTGATCTGTTTTGTTGGATCATATAATTTCAGAGCTTTTGGAGGATTTTTGATGTTATTCTTTGTCATTCTTCATTTCCTCTTAGGTTGTAGCCACTGCAAGAATGAGAGGAGAATACCCTGAAAGGATTGGTCAGCCTGAATGCGAGGTTATTGAGTTTTTGTTGTTTATAATAAGTTTTGTTTTGTCCATTGTAGAGCTTTTGGTTACTGAATCATCTTCTTACACAAACTAAAGTACATTTATATGTTGTCTGTTTTTGGTTGTGTAGTACTATTTGAAAACAGGAACCTGCAAGTTTGGAGTAACATGTAAGTTTCATCATCCTAGAAACAAAGCTGGGATTGCTGGAAGAGTTTCACTCAATATGTTAGGCTATCCTCTACGTTCGGTATGTTGATTTCTTTACTTCACATTGTTTCATCCTATGTTGTTTCTCTCTGACATGATTCTCTGTCATGTGTTATATATGCAGAATGAGGTTGATTGTGCTTACTTCCTTAGAACCGGGCATTGTAAATTTGGTGGCACTTGTAAATTCAACCACCCTCAGCCTCAACCAACCAACTTGATGCTTCCTACTTCAGGCCAACAGTCTTATTCTTGGTCAAGAGCTTCTTTTATTGCTAGCCCTCGATGGCAAGATCCGTCTACTTACACTTCCTTAATTATGCCTCAAGGAGTCGTACCGGTTCAAGGATGGAACCCTTACAGCGTAAGCTTTAAAAACAACATTGCGTACTCTTCAAAAATATTGGTTTGTATGACTTGGTTATGATTTCTATAGAATGTTTCTCGGGCTTTCCATTTCGTTAGGGTCAGCTCGGTTCAGTTTCTCCTTCAGGGGCCGGACCTGATCATAACTACAGAAACTTACAACAGAACGAGACGAAAGAGTCAGGCTCTCAAGGGTCATATTCAGGTTCCAATCCAGGATCCTCTGTTCCACTAGGAGGGTTTTACGCATTGCCGAGGGTAAATGTTTTCCCTGAAAGACCCGGACAACCAGAGTGTCAATTCTACATGAAGACAGGTGACTGCAAATTTGGCACAGTTTGCAAATTTCATCATCCTAGAGACAGACAAGCTCCTCCTCCAGATTGTCTTTTAAGTGCCCTAAGCCTCCCTTTACGCCCGGTAAGCTTGAAAACGCTTCTTGCTTGGTTTTCCTCGATTAGAACTCGGTAATGTTAGATATATAGTAGTATCTTATTTCTTTTTCTTTCGATAGGGAGCACCATTGTGTGTGTTCTATAGTCGCTATGGAATCTGCAAATTTGGTCCAAGCTGTAAATTTGATCACCCAATGCGCGTATTCTCATACGACAACACAGCATCAGAGACAGATGAGGTTGTAGAAGCATCAAGTGGACATACCAGAAGACTCTCTGTGTCTGAAACAAGACAAGCAACAACAACCTCTGGTAAAGACTCTACCGTCGATACTAGAGGTGGGCAAAATAACATTATCCGATAAAACTGAACCAAACTAAACCGTAATTAGGTAATTCGGTTTGGTTTCGGTTTTATTTAAATATCTGTTCAGTTATTACCATTATAAAAAATATTTTGATTTTGGTTTATAACCGTAAAACCATTATAAAATAAATATTGTGGTTTGTATGCAATAAACTGTAACTATAACATCTAAATTCTTATTCGTAGCTTCAAAATTTATTGGTTTTCTTTAGATTTGTGATTTGGATTTTTTAAAATCTATTTGATTTGATTTATCTACTTGTAGCTTACAAGATATTTTTAAAAGCTTTGATTTTTGAAATGTGGAATCTGTAAATTCTCATATTCATTGAAATGTCGAATCGCAAGCATTTAATAAAATAAAAGTAGTTTCCCTCCAATTTGATATTGGGTTGATAACCAACCGGTTTATAAGTTGTTCATTTAACCGCTTCCAACGATTATTGTTATCTTTCATTTATTGGGCTTATTTGACAGTTGGGTCGCTAAAACAAATGGGCTTTCAGAAAAAGCCCAAATATTAAGTCTCAATCGGTTGCCCTAAACCTGTCAATGACTATAAAAGCTGCATTTTGTTTCACCACCAAAATCGTATAATATGCAGTCTCAGTTTTTAGGGTTAAATTAGATTTTTCAGGGAGGTTCTCGTTGAATATATTGTTCTGTTTTTTCTACTTTCAGGTCATCTACAAAGCAAGATCGGTCTTTAATTCATACCAATTTTGTGTCGGAAGATGACAACATTACTTTATTGGCTTCCATAGCATTATCGTCATGAATTCGTCCTTCTCTTTCATGAACTAGCTCTATTGAGGTCACATTTGCTTAATCAATCACTGCTTTGTTGTGCCTACGAATTCCAAATCTGCAAGTCATCTATAAAGCAAATAGGTTATAATCTCTGTACCAATTTTGTGTCGGAAGATGACGAGATTCATTTTTGCCTCTCTATATGACAACATCTTGATGTATAATTTTTCTATTTCCATGGAGTAGTTCTATGGAGGGGCACATTATAAATGTGTTGTTTATATTGTTGTCTTTAGATTATATTGTCCCAGCTCATGAGATTGTGGAGTCATTAACAACAGGGAAACAAGAGAAGCAACAGCTAATTTTTGAAGGCAAAACATTGATATAGAGCAACGACTAAGTTAAAGAGATTTGATTTTTCAGATAGGATCTGTTAATTTTGAGTGTTATTTATTTATTCAAATTGCAAGAATAAAAATGCCCTCACTATCATATTCTGTAACTTCAAATTCAATCAGTAATTAAGTGGAATATGTTTGAAAAAAAAAAAAAAAAGTTGGTGGAATATGGTTTCAGGTCATTTTCTCATTTAACCCATTGATTAGCCTCTAATTTTTTTAAATAGTTAAAAAAAAATATTTTAATTTAACATACATAATTTATCAAAAGCTTAAGCCTTTATTTTGATATCATCGCTTACCCCTAATAAATCACGAGAAAGGCCCACTAAGCCCCAAAAGTTACGCCTTTAAATTGTTATGTTGACTTATCCCGAATAAATCACAAGAAAGGCCCACAAGCCCAAAACATTTTAGTTATTTTAATTTTGTTAATCGCCTCTTTCTTTTCACAGTCATGCTTATGATTGAATACCTGTATTCTGATACTGAGTATTACATTAAAAAGTTTCTGATTTATGTCGT